>CAIGRP010013473.1:0-11375 GCA_903798385.1 Fraxinus cuspidata
CTCATATATCCGACCATTCTCCACCTGAAATCTGATTAATTCTTAAGACCATTTTCATTAGAGAATTTGCTGGCGGCTGGAATTTTACTATCCATTATTTTGTTGGTTTTAGGGTTCTATAAGGTGTTTATTCGTGAAATTAAAACTTGTGTAAAAACTTCATTCTAACTGAAAGGTTTATTGAGTTAACGATAGTTGAACTTTTAACTTTCTTCTTATTTTACAGATTTATGTAATGGTCGTTGTAATCTCATATGTCCGACCATTTTCCACCAGAAATCTGATTTACTCTTAAGACCATTTTCATTAGAGAATTTGCTGGCGGCTGGAATTTTACTATCCATTATTTTGTTGGTTTTAGGGTTCTAAAAGGTGTTTATTCGTGAAATTAAAACTTGTGTAAAAACTTCATTCTAACTGAAAGGTTTATTGAGTTAACGATAGTTGAACTTTCAACTTTCTTCTTATTTTACAGATTTCTGAGGGCTATCACGTTGAACTTTAGCTAACTCTTTATTTCAGAAGTATGTGTAGCGAAACAAAGTAAACAGTATAGAGAAAAACAAGATTTATTATCAGAAAGCATATTGTTTCCTTTTTTTTTTTTTGGTTTCAATAATACTACCATTGAAATGTTCAATTCGATGAATTTATTTTTTAATATCCTAGTTTATAAGTTACGTATATACTCATATATCTATGTAAGATTTGATCAACTGAATTCATGGAAGATTAAAACAAGTGAATAAAATAGTTGGCAGTTTAATTATTTCTTGTGTTATATTTGATGTGGAATATAATATTTGCCGTGAAATTTTATGACAGGTATGTAGTAAAATCTCTGAGAAATTTGGGAAGCATGGGTTGGTGAAAGAAAAACCAACAGTAAGAAGCCTTTTGGCACCATTGAGAATGTATGATGGAATGGATGAAGAGGAAGCTCCAAAGAAGAAGCCAGAGCCAGTGGATGGTCCTTTATTGACTGAACGTGACAAGATGAAGCTTGAAAGGAGGAAGAGGAAAGAGGATCGCCAGAGAGAGGTAAGAGAAAATATAATTTTTTTATAATTATGTTAATATTAGTAGTGTCATTGAAGGACAAATGATTATCTGCGGGAATATTGCTGCAACATTTACATGCTTTCCTAGTGATAGTCTTTATGTTAAATACAGTGTATAGGTAATACGATAAATAATATTCGGAATAGAAGTTGACCTACACATCTTTTATTTATTTACACTTTCTTTAATGTCATAATCCGCACTATGCAAAGCCTAAGCAAGACCTTCTCTTTGTTAGAACAAGGTGTCTCAGGTAATAGCAATAGTACGATCTTTTTACATATATGTATATTGTACATGTATAGATATAGTCGTTCTGTTAATGCCTATTACATTCTTTGTTTCATTGCATTTCTTTTACCTTTTTTTTTTGTGTGGGTGGGCCAGGGATGTTTTGGTTGTGGATGTGGGGCAGGGGGATAGGAGGAATTGATGACAGTGTGGATTAGTTCTGTTTTTTTATGGTTTCTCATTAGTTCTTGTGTGATTGTATAGGCACAATACCAAAACCACTTAGAGGAGATGGAAGCTGTCAAAGCTGGAATGCCTGCTGTACGTGTAAATCATGACCATAGTGATGGACCTGCTGTTAGGGATATTCACATGGAGAATTTTAATATATCCGTTGGGGGTCGTGATCTTATTGTTGATGGTTGCGTGACTCTATCTCATGGAAGACACTACGGTTTGTTTGATTTATATTTTAGCTATGATCTATAAGTTCACCTAGTGTGTGTGTGTGTCTACGCAAACAAACATTCACACACATTGAAACTAAAAAGTTTTTTCCTTCGTTAAAGCCTTTTCTTGTCCATCAGTTTATGTTGTGTGTTTTTAGTTATGGAGAGGAACCCTTGATAAATGTGATAATTGCTTTTATTGCAGTAACAGATTTATATTTACATTTACATTGACATTGACATTGACATTAGACAGACTGAGCGTAATTCACGAATGGAAGCAAGTTTAATGGTTAAAATATACTTAACTACTTTGACCAACAATAACAAGAAGCTAAGCTTATTTCTAATACTTTTGGAATCGAATATAATGAAAATAAAATTTGCAACTGCATGATGCCGTTAAAATATTGGTTGAAATACAAAGTTGAGGGGTAGTCCAACTAATATTCTTTTGAGTCATTGATTCTGTTCTCTGCTTGTAGGCCTTGTTGGAAGGAATGGTACAGGTAAAACAACCTTCCTCAGGTACATGGCGTTGCATGCCATTGACGGCATCCCAAAAAATTGCCAAATATTACACGTGGAGCAAGAAGTGGTTGGTGATGATACAATAGCTTTGGAATGTGTTCTAAATTCTGATTTTGAAAGAACCCAGCTTTTGGAAGAAGAAGCTCACCTGCTTGCGTTACAGGTTGACACATCTTTCAAATTATGAAGTTTACTCTGTTGCAATCCTTGTATTCCATTTGCCTTGACTTTCTTTGTGCAATAAATCCATGAATGTGTAAAACCTTGTTTGAAATGTAAATTATTCTTTAGAGAGAAATGGACCTAGAGGAGGAAGCTGAAAAGATCAGTGGGGAGCTGAATGGAGGGGCTGACAAAAATGCCACTTCACAGAGGCTTGAAGAGATATACAAAAGACTGGAGTTGATTGATGCTTACTCTGCAGAGGCACGAGCAGCTTCTATTCTTGCGGTTCGTTTCTCAAAACTCTTCATAAGCATGGCAACCAAATTATTCATGGGCTTCAGTGTCACGCCTATTTTCTTTAGTCACAAACGGCAAGCAAATGCTGCTCATTTCTCAAAGTGAGCCAGGTTAGAGTCTGCAGAAATAGCCAAATAGAAGATGACGTTAAATAGAGAAACCAAAAGGTGCACCAAGCAAGAAGGCATGCTAATTTTTAACATAAAAAGGGATGAAGGTAGAAATTTTTCAGTCATAATCCTTGTGTTTAATTTGTTAAAGAAAAGTATTGTTATCCTTGGATCTCACTTTTGGGGCCTTTCAAATTGGAGCTGGCACTGAATTCATTTAAATGTTTTTTTGCCCTATCATGCAGACTTGAGCCATCTTTGACTTATTATGATGCATGTTGAGAGGTTAAGTATTCGTTGGCTTTACAAGTGGTGGTCAATGATAGGCAATTTGCTTGGAGTTATGTGCCATTTTTTGTACTAACTGCTTATAAATTATGATCCTATTATATACATTTTGGAAAAAGGCTTGATAGGTTGATGACTATCTGTCAACTGGTGAGCTGAAACCTCTTTACATCTGACAGTGTACTGATTATCTTTTCTTTCTTCCTCCCATTCTTTCTTGTCCCCAATTGACAATAGTTAGTCATCTAATCATTCAAATGGTTCTCTTTGAATTTACTTCTTTGCTGAAGGCTCATGATTCACTACCATATTTCCAATGTCGCAACGTGTTGTACCTGGCCTTGTTACATATTATCAATAATTGACATAATGACGTTTTTATAATTCATCTCTCCACTTGTTACAATATTTCTTAGGGTCTGAGTTTCTCCCCAGAAATGCAGAAGAAGCCAACAAAAGCTTTTTCTGGAGGTTGGAGAATGAGAATAGCTCTTGCTCGTGCTTTGTTTATCGAGCCTGATCTATTACTACTTGATGAACCTACGGTATGCTATTCATATTGCTGTCTGTTAGTGTATTCATGTATAATTTGAACTTAATTACACACTTTTGTTCAACTTTCATGGCAGAATCATCTTGATCTTCATGCTGTCTTGTGGCTGGAAACGTACCTGGTGAAATGGCCGAAGACATTTATTGTTGTTTCACATGCTAGAGAGTTCTTGAACACTGTATGCCTTTTCCTCTCTTGGCTATCTTTTCATATAAATTAGCTGACAGTCAGTGTGTATATATTTTCTGGTCACCTGCTGCATTCTTTGGCATATCATTTGCTAAATCACTTTTAACAGGTGGTCACAGACATTCTACATCTTCAAGGACAAAAACTGGTTGCATTCAGAGGAAATTATGATGTATTTGAGAGAACAAGAGAAGAACAACTCAAGAACCAACAGAAAGCATTTGAGGCAAATGAACGCTCAAGAGCCCATATTCAGGTTCATTTTTTGTGTCTTATCTACATATTCCAAATTTGGTGTCTACGTGGATACACGCTTATTCTATGGGAAATTTTAACCATGCATTTTCTTTTAAAAAATTCTTATTGCAGTCATTCATTGACAAATTTCGCTACAATGCCAAGCGTGCATCTCTTGTTCAGTCAAGAATTAAGGTACATTTCTTTTTGTTATGTCTGGCTACTCAAAATTTTCTTGGTTGGTGAGCAATCAAATTGAGTGATCTCACTTGTGAAAGATGACCTAGTTACTAGTTCCATTTACAACTTTCATTCAATTGTATCATGATGCGATGTTAATAAAATTTTGGGCATAAATACTTTTGTGGTTTCTTCTATTAAAAGACGAGTTACATTCTCACTCTTCCTCGTATTTACCAGGCACTGGAGCGGTTGGGTCACATGGATGAAATTATAAATGATCCTGAGTATGCAATTTTTTTTATTTTTATTTTTTTGTGACAATATTGATGCCTATATTTAAATCTATATTTGTGTAGTTTGTAGTTTATTTATTGATTTCAACTCACTGTTGACATGTTAACGTATAGAAAATAGTGATTTTGATGCCTTCCCATAAATTCTGATCTTTATTCCATTTTATGTTGGGCAGCTACAAGTTTGAATTCCCATCTCCTGACGATAGACCCGGACCACCAATTATAAGCTTCAGGTTTGACAACTGATGCTTAATAACATTTCAATGTTAAGTGCCGTGGGGTTCTTATGATTTAAAAGCAACTATCTTCCTGGTTCTCTGTTTGTTGAACAAAGCATTAGTACTTGTGGTTAATTTTCTTTCGATCTGCTTCATTTAAGTTCTTGTTCAACTACTTTGTTTTTCTGTTCTTTTCGAAGACAATTACTTGACTTTGTTACAATTGCAGTGATGCATCCTTTGCATATCCTGGAGGCTCGACATTGTTTAAGAATTTGAATTTTGGAATAGATCTTGATAGCCGAATAGCAAGTAAGACTTTTTCTGAACCTGTTAAGTGCTCTACCTTTATGAATAATTCTGTTAAACTTTAGGATACTATTAGTCTGTTTTCTGTACTGTCAACATTAGAACGCTGTATGATCATGGAAAAAACCATATGGCTTCTATTACTTATATAATGGATTTTGAATTGTTTCGAGGTGCTCTGACTCCTAATATGATTTATTACAGTGGTTGGTCCAAATGGTATCGGAAAGTCAACTATACTCAAACTTATTTCCGGGGAGCTTCAACCAAGCTCTGGAACTGTTTTCCGTTCAGCTAAGGTATTACTTGTGTTTTCCCAATAGTGATCTTCTGGAAGAAACCATGGCTTCCCTGTTTCCTTGCTTTTCTAATCTTGTCAATTCATCACAAGGTCCAAATATTCAAATTATTGTTCTGCATTGGCATATTCTGTGCTTGTTGTTTCCTCGGGAAATGGTCTCAGAGGCTTCAATCTATTCATTCTTCTGTATAATATCTTGTCCGTTTTCAAATATGGTGCTTTAATGGTTGAGCAAAGGCTTGGCAGCTACTTTTAGCTCACGAATTATTGCATGTAGGTTATTCTATTGCATACGATTTTGCCACCCATTCCCTTGATGACATTTCCTTGCTTCGTTTACAGGTTCGCATTGCTGTGTTTAGTCAGCATCATGTTGACGGCTTAGACCTCTCTTCAAATCCGCTTCTGTATATGATGCGCTGCTTCCCAGTATGTTTTGTCCTAATGTATAAGTTGACTGCATTTTCTTTATTCTGTATTACTAGGGGCACCTTATAATGCATGGGGATTCGATAGCATGCAATTTTTTCATTATACTTTCTTCTGGATGCCTGTAAATCTGATTACATAAAAAGAAAGGGGAATTTCTTTGATACAGAGAAATTTGTACTTCAAACTGTAATGTAAAGTACACAGAATAAAAACCATTGTAATGATAAATTGAGTTTATCTGAAGTTGTATGCTTTTACTTTTGCTCACTTGAGAAGATTGTTTGTGCTCATTTTAAAAAACTTTCCCCTTCAGGGTTAGGCGTACTAAGTAATGAAGATTCCATGAATGTTGATTGTTGTGGACTTCATATTTCTGGCTCGTGTATACATATTTTGAATGCATCTGCATGCTGATATATTTATGTTCTGTGCAGGGAGTGCCTGAACAGAAGCTAAGAGGTCATTTAGGTTCATTTGGAATAACTGGAAATCTTGCCCTACAGCCGATGTACACATTATCTGGTACTTTTTTCATCTATTTCATTTTATGTTGAGGGCGAATAGTGTCATTCTGGGATGTACAAGTAGATTTTGATCTACTCTTAACAATATGGTAGGTGGTCAGAAAAGCAGAGTCGCATTTGCAAAGATAACTTTCAAGAAGCCTCATATTTTACTTCTTGATGAGCCATCAAACCATCTTGTAAGTCCTGTAGCTTTGTTTTACTTATCTGTTATGCATCTTTTTTGTTTTTGCACAAATTATATGATGCATACTTCATCAGAACAGGGTTGTATCATCCAGCATGCAGTGCATCAGATGGTCACAATTATTTTGCTTTGAATTTTGGTGTAAATAATTTTTTGTGTTGCCAGCCTCTGACTAATTTTCTTATCTGAATATTCTTTCCATTTGGCTATGCAAACACTGTGGCCCGTGCTGTTTAATTTTTAACTTTTCTTAGCTGATGCTTAAGGCCCTGGTTGATTTCAAATATTTGAATAATCGAATTACAAAACTAATTGAAGAGTAACAATTTGATTAGTCTTAATTGTCTTATCCAAATACTCCCTCCATCCCATTTATATAGGCTTGTTCAGTTTTTCACATGGATTAAGAAATCTTATGTAATGTTATTGGGAAAACAATTTTTGCCAAAAACTTTCCTAGTTTACCCTCATTTAATTATCAATAACTAGTACTGTAAATTATTATTGAAAGTAGTAAAGAAATACGAGCATATTAGTAAACGAACAAAACAAAACATTTTTAATAAAGAAATAAGACTATATAATTGAGACAAAAAAAATAAGGAACCTATATAAATGGGACGAAGGGATCTTGCTAAATTTTTGCAAGTGATCAATCATTTGTTTAACTTTCATCAGCAAAAACAATGTAAACCATATGGGCCTAGCAGTTTTTTGTCTCGTGTCTGCAGGACATAATTTTGGTTATTATTTTCTTCGTTTGGAACTCCTATAGAATGGAGCTTACTTTCTTATTTCTTTCTTCTCGCTCTTGTATTCTCTTCCTCCCCATTCTTGAGTGTATATGCGAGTTTTTCCAATTTATTTCTCATTTTCTGGATTTTGTTTGAAAAAAGGTTGCATTGGCGGTGGGGGGTGGGCATGGGGCTTATTTGGTAGAATGTTGGGGTTTGGTCTAACGATGGGACAAGCTTTTTAAAAAGGCGCTGGGGTTGGTTAAATTGCCGTTCTGCATCTGAAATTATTTGGAAGGCTCTCTTGATTTGGAAGGTTCTCAAACCTCTATTGGAACTTGTTTTAATTTGCTGTTGTTTAATACTACGCAAATATTGATGACATTTGGACGTAGACAGATTTAATACACCAATCACCGTTGGAGTCCAGATTTCTTTAAGGCAGAATCCTGGAAGAAAAAACCTGAAAGTTATGAAGTCAGAGAAATAGAACTTGATACTTTATTTGACAATAATGTTCTCTTCCCGTTTTCTTCCAAAGTACATAGACTCTTTTATAGTCAACAATGACTTCTAGACATTTAAAATGACTCCTAGTATTACTAAATGCATATTAATTTAATCTAGGAAAGACAAATAGACATGGTTGACTCTACAAATATCAAAACATAACTAAAACTAAACAAAGATTTGACTGACTCTTTGACTCCTTGACTAAGACATTAATTAACTCTTTGATTCTTTAATTAAGTCATTAATTAATTCTGCCATCACATTTCAGCACCATGCTTAAAAATGACATGCATTTCTTCTATGCTTTGATGCTTGATTTGTTTAAGCATATTATTGTAAATTAGCTTATTCGTGATGAGAATAGTTGGAAGAAAAATCTTTATCATGATTCTGCCCAGAACTGTGCCTGAACTATATCAACGAAGAAAAAGAAACATTATACATATTATGTTGTACCAATCATGTACTTGAACTCTTCTTTGAGTCTTCTACTTTTGGCATGCCAGTAAAGTGATGCTTGAAATAATTGTCAAATTGTAGGATTTGGATGCAGTGGAAGCATTGATCCAAGGTCTCGTCTTGTTCCAAGGGGGTGTGTTAATGGTACGGTGAACCATACTGTAATTTTTTACTTGCAAAATAACAAAAAGGATTCATGGGTTTGGGGTTTAGTTTGTCTATTAATGGTGCGGTCGTCTGTCAACATCTGCAGGTAAGTCATGACGAGCATTTGATCTCTGGAAGTGTAGATCAGCTGTGGACTGTCTCAGAAGGCAAGGTGAATCCATTTGACGGAACATTCCAGGATTACAAGAAGATACTACAATCTGCTTAAAAAAATTTTACTTTTAAAGTGCGATTGAGATTTAAATTGTTCTAACATTTCGGAAAAGGTATTGATAAATTAGTAATATGCATCAAGTCCAAAAATTTCCATAACCGATTCATGAAATATTATTGTCATGTTATAGCTGGTTTCCTGTTTGGGTAGTTGAGAATATATTATGGTTTTGAAGTGCCTAAGGGTCTATTCTCTTTATCATTTTCAAGTCGTTTTCTGTTTTTGATTTTTCAAAACAGTGAAAACGCGTTCTCTTTCCCATTTTCGAAAACTCGTTTTTGAAAACAAGTTAAAAATTTATAAAGAANTGCTTTCTCCTTTACCCAGTAACTAAGGCCCTGTTCTCTTTACCATTTTCAAGCCGTTTTCTGTTTTCGATTTTCCAAAACAGTGAAAACGCGTTCTCTTTCCCATTTTCGAAAACTCGTTTTTGAAAACAAGTTAAAAATTTATAAAGAAAATTCAAAACGACAAATTTGTCATTTTGGGTGTTTTTAGTAATAATCAAGTCAAATTTTTCAGAACGCGTTTTGAGTGTTATCAAAATAATTTTCAAAATGTCAAAAGGAACACATTTTCAACAATCTCAAAATGGGCATTCAAAACACAAAATCAAAAGTGAATTCAAAACACAAAATTAAAACACAAAGAAAACCTCTAATATTTTGAACCCTAACTAACTTCCAATCCATCGGCTCCCTCCCCACCGAGCATCATGCTGGTCTGGTAATCCTCTTAGTATAATCTGTATTTGTGAATCTAGATGTTTGTAGTCTGAGTCTTTCATGAGGAAATTACATCCAATCTTATGTTTTAATACCCAATTTCAAAAATCATGTCCAAAGTTTGTTTATTCAAAAACCAGGTTATAATTAAAAAATATAATATTAACAGTTATATTATAAATTCAAATCATTTTCATTTTCCTTATTCTCTCTCTCTCTCTCTATCCGACGAAATAGCAATCCGGCATTAGAGGCGTCGCACCGTGACGGCACCCTTACGCGATCCATGGTTTGAGCACGGTGCAGATCTGTTTTTTGTTTTTTTTTGTGGATGGGGGCTGTAGTGCGGTGGATGAAATTGTGGTGGTGTTTGTCGGCGGTGTTGTTTTCAGCATTGTGGCGGTGTTGCTGTGCGCAGTGATGGTGCGGTGCAATCCGGTGCGATGGTGGTATGGTGCTGTGGGCGGTGGTGGCGGCCGCGGAGCTGGGACGTGCGGTGCTGTGTAGTGATGGTGTTTGGCGGCGGTGCGTTGGTGTTGACGATGTCATGGGTGGGATGGGATTGGGTGGGTGTCTGACTAATTATTTAGTTGATTGTGACTAATAATTGATTAATTTTTGACAAATAAATGATGTGATCTAAAAATTGTGACGGTGACTCACAATTTATTAAGTTGTAATCGAGTCGTGATCAATAAAAATTTTGATTTTGTCATCGATGAATAACATGTGACCTCGTAAAAGTTTTTAATTCTTGACCAAAAATTAATATGTGACATAAAAAATATTAATTTGTGACCGTAATTTGATAATTTGTGACGGTATGATAAGTGGTGGCCTATAATATTTGTGATTTGTGACCGATAAAGAGATTTTGACTTTTAAAATTTTAATTTGTGATCGATAAATAAACTTTAACATATAATACTTTTAAATTGTGACCGTAAAATAGTTTTACACATAAAAATTTGAATTCGTGATCGAAAAATAATTTGTTACTAATTAAATGGTTAATTTGTGAACTAATTATATAGATTTGTGACCTTAATATATTTAATTAATTAAATATATAATTAATTAATTAAATCATAAATAAATTTTAATAAAAACCTGATTTTTGAAATTTTNATTCTTGATCAAAAATAATTTGTGACTAATTAAATGGTTAATTTGTGACCAAATTGTATAGATTTGTGACTTTAATATATTTAATTAATTAAATATATAATTAATTAATTAAATCATAAATAAATTTTAATAAAAACCTGATTTTTGAAATTTTAAACCTATATCTTTAATTTTAAAATGAGTGATACTCAATATCTAATTTATGTATCGTTCACTTCTTTCATTAAAAGGTCTTTGAATCCAATTTTTTTTACAAAATAAGGTTTTAGGCCCTTGGCATTTACCAAACTAGAAACCATTTGTCTTGCAGTTGTCGATTTCTTCTCTGCAAAATTATTGTAATTTTGTATTGCAGCTGGGACAGATAGTCTCAATGGAAACTAAATTGTGCTTGTGATGCCCAGTTGTTCATGGTAATGTTTACATTCCATAGGCTAACGAGTACTAGTAGTTGACGAGGATATGATAAATTCATGCTCATGTTGGTTTGATGAGGTATTTGGGAAAATGCCTTTATTGGCCAATTGATGCTTGAGATAATATCTCAGATTTAGACAAAATACAGCAAAATTTTGTCAGAATCTATTTCGTCAATTTCCTGCACGAATTCATATTGATCTGAAGCTATGTTAATTTATTCATCTTCTTTCTCCATACTTTTGCAAGAATCTTCCTTCACCGCATAATGCACAATGCATATGCTCAGAGAGATGTATATGTGGGGATTATTTGAGTTACTTGAATAGGATAACTTTTCCTGTCTTGATTGCATAATGTTACTTCTCAAAATTAATCAATATGCATAAATAAGTCAGTCTGACTGACTGACTGATTAGTATTAATATATCCAGTAGGTGAGTCTACTGCTATTT
>CAIGRP010013474.1:0-15196 GCA_903798385.1 Fraxinus cuspidata
CCTTGTTGGCCTGAATATCAGCATAATTTGTTCGCCACCATAGTTTTGCATATCCACCAAGATACATGGTAGCTGTTGTAACCTTTCTTGCTTTGTCTTCAATCGAAGCCGCAAGAAAGTATTGTTCCATATCAAACAAGAAGTTTTCTACTTCTTTTACATCGCGTGCCCCTCCACAGGTATACTGTTCTGGAATTCTGAGCCTAGGAACATGCTCTCGTGCGGTGGATTGCCTATTGCCAACCGCGCGTTGAAGCACTAGTAATTGAGCTCTCAACGCGTCCAATACTTCCTGTAGATCAGGAATGATTGCAACAGCTTCAGACATTGCAGTGCAAGCTATTTGATTTTCATCCAGTTTGATGTGTAATACATAAATTTCCGTCTCTACCACCTTAAATTTTTCTTCGAGGCCCTCCACGGTATAGCACAACCTAGTAGTTATCTCATCAAGGGCATCTACGCCCTGTTTCGTTGTCCTCTTTTGATGATCTACCACTTTTATGGTGTTTGATGTAATTGGATCCATTGTTTTCTTATCGAAGGTCTTAAGCCGCAGCTCTGATACCAACTTTCATGGGGTGCCTTTCTTCGTGGTATAGAAAGGAACACCCTGCGGCAGTAGTTTGTTCCGCTGGACTACCTTTCGCATTTTCTTAGTCGTTCTCGGGACGAAAGAAAATTTGATTATAATTTGTAGAAAGCTTGCAATATAAAATTAAGATGCATTGAAAATAATTTGATCATTGATTGCTTACCTTTTCTCAGTCATTTCGAGATAAAAGAAAATTTGATTACAATTTGTAGAAAGCTTGCAACATAAAATTTAAATGCATTGGAAATAACTTGATCATTGATTGCTTGAAAGCTAGAAATTACAATTGATGAAAGCATGAAATTACAATGGCTAGTGCATGAAGCAAACACTAGAAATCTTGAAAAATGTTTAAAAGATTAATACCCTCTATAATAGCATTCGGAACAAAAACATAAGTGATAGGAGTAGACGTTTAAATGTTGAAGAATCATATTAAACTTTTCCAATATCACATCTATTTTACAATTTAAATAAATTATTTACAATGTGCGGTCGAAGTTGGGCAAACTGCGGCTACGATTGGGTCAAGGGGCTTTAGCAAAGTTGAGGTCCTTGACACTTTGTCGGGACAAGTTGGTGGCCAGACCAGCCCATTTGACACCAGTGTTATTTGATAATACATGGGGGAAATTACATTTGGGCCTTTATCAGTTTTTAAGTTTAACCTTTCATAAATCAGGTATATTAAATTCCACTTCACCTTCAAACCCTAATTTATTTTCACCCAAATGAACTCCACACACTCTCTGTCCTTACGTTAATTTATTTTCACCCAAAATGAGCTCCACACTCCCTAAATCTACACCCATCGACGAAGGCGTTCAACATGAGAGGTATAAAGCTATTCAATTGTTGCTCAATACGGCGAAGGCGATCGAGGAAGGACTTGGTAAGGTGGACGACAGTGGTCTACTTCGTTAAGAGACATTTATAGATTGTGAGAATTTGGGAGGATGGAGCAGTGGTGGTGGGAAGGGATGATGATTGAAAGGTAGGGAGGTTATTGATGGGTGGAGATGGTGGCCGGGAGATCGGATAAGTGCGACGCATTTGCGAAGGATAGCATTCTGGCTGGGTTAGACGTCGACGACTTTTTTGCTTTTCTCCACGTGTCTCGCCCCTAACTGTTCTTTTCTTTCTGACTTTGTAGTGGTAATGTTGTGGATGTTGTGCTGTGATGGTACATTAGAGGTGGTGGTGAAGGGTCGTGATGATGATCTATGTGGTGCGTTTGGAAGCAATGGTGGTGTTGGTGATACGGTGTTGAGGCTGGTATGTTTTGTTGACTCACAAATTTGTTATAGTGCGTAGATCACATATCAATATCCACACTTTAAAGATCATTTAAAATTCATCACGGATCAATGCTCACGTATGAATTAAAATTGATCACAGATTAATACTCATAGGTCAATGATCAATTAAAACTGATCACAGATTAATGTCCACATATTACAGATCAATTAAATTTGATCATGTATCAATTAAATTTGGTCACAAATCACTAATTTTTGGTCACGTGTCACATTTGTATAGGTCATATATAAATATTAATTGGTGACACATCAATGTCCACATGTCATAGATCAAGTAAAATTGGTTATAGATCAATGTTCAAATGGTCACATGTAACATGTTATATGTCAAAGTGCATATGTCAAGTGTCACAAATTCAAGAGATTTGGCCACGTGCCATTGATTTCTCTGACATCAAATTCAATTAATCAAATTTCAACAATGAAAAATGAAGTAATTTGCTCCAATAAGTACCCTGTAATTACACTAGGAGCCATTTTTCTATTATCAAATCGTCGGCGATGCTTAGTCGATGTTCTCCAACAACCACCATGTTTCTCCCTCCATCTCTACTATCTAAATCGGCGATACTCAATCGTCGCTGAGAAGCGATCTATTCGCCGCTGAAGAAGTTGTGCGGTGATCTCCGTAGATTCTATCTTTCCTCCGACAAAGTTATTTGGATGCCAGTAACTATGAGGATAGATGCCGACAACTATAAAAGGGGATGGTGGTGGGCAAGAGCATGAGTGTGGGGTTGGGAGTTTAGGGTTTGGTTGGGTCGGTGGGTCGGTATGTAAATTAATTTAATTTGATAATATTATTATTATTTAAAATTAAATTATTGAATTCATACATGACTTTTGGAATTTTAAATTTACTCTCTCAAAATTGAACTGATGGATACTTAACACCTGATATGTGATTTTTCTCTAATACATAAATAGTTTCTGTTACTAGTTGGATAGGTGAAATGGCTTAACAAATAATTATTTTTCTTTGTCCAATAACACCAAATTTGTCAATAATGTTTTATGGAAGAAAAACATAAAGTTAAAAAAGAAGTTTATTATTATTATTATTATTATTATTATTATTATTATTGTCTAGACCATAATGTTGTAGCTCTATCTGATCCCCTTCATCTACCTTTCATTCTCTCTCCGTTAGAATCAGGGACGAATTTAGGTGGGCTAGCCTGGGCCCGGACTAGGCCAAGCCAGCCTATTTATATTTTTCTTTATAAAATATTATTTTTCATGTCCTCTAGTTAATTTTTTTATTTTATTTTACTTTATTTTATTTTTAATAGTCTAATCTTGACTTCGCTCCTAATTTGAATTAGCATTAATAAGTCATTGAAAGCTACAGGTCTAGGGTAATCAGGGTCAACTCCCAACCATAATCATCAAAAATTCATTATAATTATCAGTGTCATTATTATCCATGCAAAGCAAATGCAAATATGCAACTGTTGTGAGTAGTTAACAATATTGATTAAAATCACATCAACAATATTAATTGTTTTTAACCAAAGTTATAATTGTGGGACAAACATTATTATTACTATATCTTCGATCATTTGATTACAGGTCCCATTAAGGGATCAGCGTCTCACAGCTGGAATGATAATTATGATATGTATATAACATGCATGCATGAGTTTCTCAATTCATAGAATGTATATCTTACCTATAAAACCAATAATTTGAGACATAATGAAAACAAATTATTGACAAGAAATTTACCTTTGGGGAATTAATGAATGGGAAAATGTCTAATGTTGTTATAACTAACACAACTAGTTCTAAGTAGGTCAGTTTTTTTAGAGTTTTCGAAGGTAGATAAGTATATGCAATATTTCTCCTTTTTATTGTTTGATCATCATTTTTTTTCAAAATATATTTTTCTCTTTTTTATTTTCAATCACGCATTTTTCAATAAAATAATATTACATGCAAATCTAAAACTTTTCTTTATTTTTTAACAATACGTTCTTCATTAATCTACTATTTTAAAATGTATTATACACCAAAAACGGGGCTCAAACATGGCCACTGCCATTAGATATTTGCGAAGCGATTACTCCACATTATCTTAGAGAAATGCAAGGCTAATTGTTCCCCATACTAGACATAAGATTTTTTATTACGACTTTTTTTGAATATGACAATATAAGAATAATGTAATATATGGTAAGAAATTTTCCTTTGGAGAATTAATGAATGGTAAGAGGTCTAATCTAATAGGTCAAATATTAGAGAGTTTTCAAAGGAATGCAACTACTCATAAAACTCTTGGGTTTTTCCTTTTTTTTTCCTCCATTTTTTTTTTTAAAGACAACCCCTATTTGGTGGGGGTTAAAATCAATTTTTAGTAAATTTTGATAAAAACTGATGATATTTATGGTTGAAAAGATGTAGTTCATATAAAATATATGATTAAAATTAATTGTTAATTTTGATTTTACCACTGTTTGGTGGAGATTAAAATCAGTTTTTTTAAAAATGTGGAGTCAACAGTCTTTCGTATATAAGATTTTTAAAAATGATTTTCTCAATACGACAATACAACAACAATGTAATTTATACGATTCATTGGAAAATCTTCTTAGAGACTATCTTCAAAGGGCAAGCAAGTAAATAATGATATGATATTATAATGCTTCGAAGTGTGTTATGGAAGAGTTATTTTAGCAAGTTTGGTATATTGAAATGATATATCTATAACATATTAAATATCACTTCAAGTGAGAATAATTTTTTGAACGATTATAGTTTTACTACAATTCAATTATTTCAATAATACCATACTTTTAGTTTTTTTAATATATATTTAATTTATAAACTGTAATAAATATTATAAAATCCTTGATCATGCACGTATTCTCTGTTTGTTATTAATTATAAATTAATTAACACTCATATTTATTTAATTAATATTAATTAGTATTTCATATTCATGCCTTTGTCCTTGTTATTAATTCCGAATTAATTAACATTTACATTCATTTAATTAATATTAATTCACTACTAAAAATCAGTTTTTCACCTACGGATAATTACCAACGGCTACAATTTGTTGGTAATCAGAAATGGATTTTATCCATTAGTAAACATATTAGACTTTCAACTACGAAAATCACCAACGGAATTTTCGTTGGTATAAGTTGTAGCTCTTTACCAACAGATATTCCGTGCCTAATATTGTTGTTTAATATGCTTACCATTTACTAACAACATTTTGATAAGTGATGTAATTCAACTTTTTTTCTAAAAAATGTGTCAACTTTTCACCTATATATTTTTCCGTGAGTGAAGAGCATTTTATATTACCAACAAAATTGTCGGTACTAATATTAATCAATTTTAATAATTAAAGAATTCAAAAATTCTTCTACAAGATATCTGTAGGTGAAGGGTAATTTATTTTTTCAAAAAAAAAATCACTCTCTTTACCAACGAAAATTCCGTACCTCATGAATAATTCACATTACCTACAAAAAAATCTATTGATTGTATTAATATATTTTAATAATGCCAAACCAAAGGAATTTTTATCCCATATCAAAAGTCCACAACAAAATCTTTGGAGATGGCCTCTATAAATTAGTAGCTAATAAGTGATTAAACAACATTTTGGACCTTTCAATTCAATTGGCTAAAAGTTAAAAATTTTTAATTATTAAACAATAATAAAAAAAAAAATTGCCATGCCTCACACCGATGTTGCCATTTATAATACTGATTTTTACCAATTGTAATGGTAGACATCTACCAACGGAAAATTGGTTGGTAATGACTAAGATTTTACCAATGGAATTTTCGTTGGTAAAATGTTCACACTTCACCAACGAAGTAAAAAGTTTACTCTTTACATACGACGCAGTCCGTTAGTAACCATTAGCAACCCTCAAATTAATAACGGATTTGTGTTGCTAACATTTCGTTGGTAAAGAGTAATAACAATGGATATCATGATTTCAAGAACAAAAAATCCTTGTTTAAAGCATTTTTTTTTATTTTTTTTTTTGGTAGTGACTAGAAATTCACATTTAAGAATGCAATTCATTATTCTCGTTCATGTATGCCAATTATCATCAAATTTCACTTAATTGAAAATTACATTATATTCATTTAGTATAAATGATTTAACATTTATTCTTACGTATATATTACTTGGTATTAATTAATATTCACGTTAATTTATGTATCGTATTTGTCATTTATCTTCATTCATGCATTTAGTTGTTAATACTCACATTCAAGTATACATTTTACTATTTTTAGGGGCTTTCATTTGTCTCGTAGTTAGATCAAAATGATAAATGGAGGGTCAAGTATCACTTTTACAATACTGATAAAGCATTTTAGAATAACGTGCAATGCATGTTTAACTCTGATTAGTAATAAATAAAATTAAGAAAAATAAAAAAGTTAAAAATGGCTTATTCTGTATAGTCTTGTAATATATAGGTTGGATGAAAACTTATATAGTGCAAATATTTCCGTTTCAGACATATTTTACAAATAAAAACTCTTTGAAAACTCTAGAAATTTTGGGAAACTTCAAATTTTATTTATTTTTCCTTCTTTTAAAGAAAATTGCCAGCCTTAAAGAGATTTAATAGAATTGTAGACTTTAACTAAAAATTAACATAAGTTTGGGCTAGTGTGACAACTGGGGTCAAAGATTCAAGGATTGACACATTTCCATAATGTGACTGCATTAAAAAGATTAAATTTTTATTTAGATTAAATAATACAAAATAGTATAATAAAGATAAAAATCGTGAGTTAAATCCCGTCGCCATCTATTTAAATGAATTGTTCAAGTGATAGATTTTAACGAGAATATAAATCCAGTATATGTAAGGAAAAAGGTGTTATATATACATATGAATCTGTCTAAAAGCTTAAACTGTTGTTACAAACACATTTTTAGCTAAAACGATTAAATAAAATTTAAGTTAAAATTAATTGTTAAGCTTAATGCTTTAATCTTAACAATTAATTTTAATAAAATATTTCGTGAGATTCATAACTTTTTAATTACATATTTTATTAAAATTTACTAATTAATTAATTTTTATTTAAATCAAATGGGGCCTAGCTAATAGTTAATTTGTTGTGCAATGAATGTGGAGATTTGTGGCTGTAATCCATGAATTAACCATGATACCACACAACTACCACCAATGTTCAAAATCAAGCACGACTATTAACTCTTTCTCTCTCCTGCCGCAACTGGTAGTCCTTTTTTGTCTCTCCATGGGCGTGTTTGGGCACAATTTTTGGAAAAAATAAATTTTGTGATAGTAATTATTCAAAAAATACGTGATTAAAAAGAAGGAAAGAAAATTGAGTTTAAATGAAAAATTATTTTATTAAAACAATGTGGTGTTAAAAGTACATTAGATAAAAAATGAGTTTTAAAAAAATTAGAGCTATCTACACCTTGGAGATTGAGCCTCTAAAGCAAGGGAAGATGTTAAAAAGAAAAAGGAAAGAAAGCAACATATCATAGCAAAAACCCTATTGCAGATACAACTTGTACACCTACTACATGAATGTTTTTGGTCAAAATAGTTACATTATCTTTTTCCTTTTACCTTCACATTCGGCTGTAACTTAAAAATATTGAACCCCAACCTTGAAGATTCCTCATCGCCTCGTCTCTAGAGCACTGTGGAGGAAGTAAATTGTGGGATGTGTCTCAACAGGTCAGGGTACAAGAACTGTCATACCGGTGTCCACAAAGAGTTCAATTACATACTTTGTAAGAGGCAGAAATCGAACCCTCACACACATTCAGCTGTAACTTAGTGCGTACAAAGACTTGTTAAAGAGTAACAGTTCTTGAAGGAAGGTCTTCGTTTCTCTAATATTTGATGTCATCTTTCTTAACTAGTTAAGGGAAGTGATGATGACGTAGAAAAACTTGTCTAAGTGTGATTATTTATTTCAAGGACGAAGCTAACCGCATTTACATACCCATCATCTGAGTCTTTGATAAGTATTTAATAAATAATCGTCTTATCGGTGAATACTATATCAAATTCTTGATTTAGAAAGCATTTAAAAAAAAAATATCTGCAATTTTCATTCTAGACTTAAATTAACATTGACACTTTTATTTTGCAATTTTTTTGTAGCATTTGATTTGGAGATGGATTCTGTCCCACATCACCAACTAAGCTTTCGTTTGGGAAGAATTTATAAAAGGTAATTTACAAATAAATAGAAATAAATGATGAATAAATTAATAATACTTGTGAATTTCTAAAATGTGTGATTGAAAACGAAATATGATAATTTATAATTTATTTCTAATAATAAATCACATTCTAAGAAAAAGTAATATATACCTCCTATTCACTAGATTTAAAATCATCGTTTAGACTTTGGCTAATATGGTAGAGTCTAGTCTTGCAAAGAAATTAGAGTAATAGAAGGGGCATGCAGCGCAACTTTTGGCTACTTTCTTTCGTGACAAGACCTTCTACGCTTTTATTAAAGTTTAAAGAAAAAGGAAAAAAAATTAAGTTAGCTACTAATGAAAAATATTTTCTATCAAAAATGCTAAATGTGAAGTCCAAGCGTATACTATCCTTGACATTTGATGTGTTTTTAAAAAAAGGAATTGAAAGAAAAATTGTTTAATTTTTTAAATTGTCTAATGGTGTGTTGTTAGTGACAAAGTATAAACAATGATATAAAAATGATGTACATGTAGCATGATTATTTTTCTATAACTACATAATCGGTATATAACGATTCATATATTTAAACTTTGTTTAAACCATCGAATGGTCTATGCATGTCCAACTTTGTAAACTAATTTTTCTTTTCTCAACTTCCTAAAAATTCGAAACAAGACATGTTTTCTTGAAAGGCATGAGATGATTCCACGAAAAATTTGAAGTTAGTGATAAATCTGTCACTCGAATAACGTCGGAACGAGTGGAAAGTTAACAAAAGTAATCACTAATTAGATGTGAAACGATTCATTTTAACGCAATACACCATAATAAATGATTTTATGTGCCATTTCAAGATAAGGGAACGTTCGAATAGAAATTTTGTTACAAATCAAATATATGTATTTTACTCCATTTGGCCACTTCTAATTTCTTCGTAACCAATTGTTATCCATGATTTAAAATATCATATTAATATATACATGTATTATTTTCGTAAAAATTAAATTTTTAGATGATTTAACGTAATAACAAACTAGACATATGTTGTTCAAAATCTCACCTGCATAAATTGTTAAAATTACACGCGTCAAATTAATTAAAAAATTGTTGGGTACCCAACATATATCAATCCACTCTCGAAGAATGTATCGAATATAATAATTAAGTCTCTGTTTGATATAGATTAAAATTAAATAGTAAATTTTAATAATAGTAAATGAAATGCGTGATTAGAAAGTGTGAGTTCTATGAAATGTGAGTGATACTAAAATTGAATTTAACTTAAATTTTAATGATATCAAACATGGCTAAATAAATTATACAGTGAGAAAAATTATTTTCATCTGTCGATGCTTCTCAAAATAAATGAAAATCTAAAGAAATAAAAAAAACTCAAATCTGATCGCTCGAGGTCTCCATAAAGTTCCCATTTTTAACATCAAAGGACCTTATCATTGTTTGGTCATTTCTGACCCCATGAGTTACATCATTTTATGCCACAAGAAGCCATGTTATTGGAGGGTCCATAAACTGGTTCATACACCGTATTGTAGATAATTACGTGCAATCTGTGTCTGTTGGGTCCCTTTCAATTGGTCTTATATATGTAACACGTACAAGTACTCACGTGTCTAGTTATTGCGTTACATGACCCTTGATCCAGAGACCAGGTGTTATTCACTGTCACTCACTAAAAATCTTCTTTTACTGTTCAAACTAAAAAGAAAGAAATCTCAATTTGATAATTGAAATTCAGATTTTAATTTTAATTACAATTAATAATTAATTTTAATGATAAGACTCATAATTTTTCAATCACATATTTCATAATTTTTTTAATCAAAATTCAATAAAAATTTGATTTTAATTCCCATCAAGTAAAGGCAAAATTATTGAAATAAAAAAAACATGCAATTTATATATATTTAATCAAAATCTACAACTAATTTCATTTTTAGGCATGGTTTGACTTAGCTAAAGAGTCAATAAATTTTTTATTTATGAAATCTACAATTATTATTGAATTTTTAACTATATATTTCATTAATTTTTATAAAAAAAATCGCCGAAACAAAAAGAAAAGTTTGGAGCTTTGAGCCCACAAAGCCAAATCAAAATAAGAAAACAATCTTGAGCCATTTACTAGGTCTGCGCCTCCCACCCACCATTCTTAAAGTATCCTCTTCCTCGACTCCTATAGAGAGATGGCTCAATGCAAAGCTTTAGGCCTCTCTTTCTCCATCATCTTATACATCTTTGCTCGACTTTAATGAATGCAGGCCTTTAATCTCTTTTTCTTGGAAGAACATGTCTCAACAACTAAACTTTCCATTCTTGTTAGATGCTTTGTATTGTGAGGAAGAAGAACATTGGGATAATGAAGAAGATAGCATCTTTAAAAATGACAGCAAAATAATAAACCCTAAATCTCTATTGTTACTTGAAAAGGATTTGTTGTGGGAAGATGAAGAGTTGAGCACATTATTGTCAAAAGAGCAGGAAAATAAACTGTACGCTGGCCTTGAGGTGGAGAACCCATCTTTGGCTAACGCTAGAAGTGAAGCAGTGGAGTGGATGCTGAAGGTTACTGTATATTATTCATTCTCTGCAGTCACTGCAGTTCTTGCAGTTAACTACTTGGACAGGTTTCTCTTCAGCATTCAATCTCACAAAGAGAAGCCATGGATGACTCAACTAGCTGCTGTGGCTTGTCTTTCTTTGGCTGCAAAAGTAGAGGAGATTCAAGTGCCTCTCCTTTTAGACCTCCAAGTATGTAAAATTTCTATTTTGATTTATGCTACCATAGGAAGGATTGGACAGTACTGAATATCGAACAGTATGAAAGAACAAAAGTCAAATTTTGTTTCGAGCCTTGTCTACTACCGTGTACTAAATGATCATTTCGTATATTTTGAATATTATGCATTTAGGTGGAGGAGTCTAAATATGTATTTGAGGCAAAAACAATTCAAAGAATGGAGATTTTGGTTCTGTCCACCCTTGAATGGAAGATGAATCCTGTTACCCCACTTCCCTTTCTTGATTACGTTGCAAGGAGACTGGGATTGAAGAGCCACATATATAGGCGATTTCTTAAGAAATGCGAGTGTCTGCTTCTCTCTCTCATTTCTGGTAAGCATTTTGAGATAATTAGTAGTCCATGTCCCGGATTAAGCTCTTAAACGAGGTGATTCGAAGTGACATCAAAGCACGTATCTCACCGCTATTTTACGAAAACTTGTACTGGATGATGCCCAAAATTTAGAATGCAATAAATTTAACTTTTTTCTGATCATATTGTGTTGTATCAATTGCAGATTGTAGATTCATCTGTTATCTGCCTTCTGCATTGGCCACTGCTGTAATGCTGTATGTTATAAGTAGTGTAGAGCCCTGCATTGGAGTGGAGTACCAATACCAACTATTAGGCATTCTTGGAATCAAAAAGGTTGGATTTCCATTTTCCCATCTAAATTACATTCTTGCAGATCTCGTCTAAAGGTTCAAACTATTTAAAAGACTCTTCGTCACATTTCATGGGTTACGAGACACGTTTTTCTATTTAAATTTAATCTTCGAGATGCTGTTAAAACACTATTTGTGTAATGAAACAGGAGAAAGTGGAGGATTGTTGCAGACTAATACAGGAAGTGACAACAAATGTTCACTTCCACTCGTCTAACAAAAGGAAGTTTGGATCATTTCCTGATAGCCCCAATGGGATTATGGACATTTCATTCAGTTCTGATAGCTCTAATGATTCATGGGCAGTGGCATTATCATCAGTTTCCTCTTCACCAGAGGCAATGTCCAAGAAAATCAGGAACACTTCCTAATTTCCCAGTCCCCAAACTTTGTTTTATGTAAAATATGGGTTCTCCATTCAAAAAATTTCAACATTTGAAACTATTGCATTTGGGTGCAAGTTAGTCCCAACGCTACAACAATTTCCCTTTCTTTTACATAGACTGGAGAATACTCTTTTTTATATGATTAATAATATTTAAGCAATTTCATTTATTTCTATTTATTCATGTATTAACGAAAAGTTGTTTTGAATTTGACATTTTTTTATCTATAAATTTAGTCAAAGGCGATTTGGACATAGACAGGAACGGGTGTTTGCAAGGGTAAAATTTGTTTGCATGTGAGGGGATGAAAATTTTGTCGGGCACTAGCATCAATTGGGATTGAAGTTTGCTACATCTTTTAGATTTCACCTCGTTGGCAGAGCCAACCTTGTGTTTTCATCATTAGCCAATAGGACTTTAGATGATGAAATAGAATTAAAAAACATTAGTATAGAATTGATCTCTGACCCATGGAAGACATTAAAATATTTCTTTGAATTTATGACTGTTTCAAATAACCATAACCAAAGTTTCTTACCACGTTACCAGCGAGAAATTTTTATCTTATTCACCGAGACTAAGAGATCAGGACTATTGATTAGTATTTAATAACAAACATGCATAGAATTGTTAGGTTGGACAACACTCAACCACTGGTGGTAGAGCTCATAAACAATATTGTTCCTTGCTATTAATCTATACTCGATGAAAAACGATACTATTTGGTTAACATCACTTGTTTGTCGAAGACGAACAAAAAGTAGTGTCTATAGTTCGTGGCAAACTACTTGACTTTATTTAAGGCTTAATTCATGATTGACAAGCAAATTCTTGATTTTTATTTTATCTTTTTAAATTCATCAGTTGAGTTTACTTGGACCTAGTCGACAATTGAGTCTACTCAACTATAGTCAAGGTTGAGCTACACACAAGTTGGGGTTCAAATTCCCATCTAAATGTCTAAACTACTTGGTACTCGAAAAACGACATTGGTTAATTTATTTCCTTGGTAATATCAAATGATAAAATAAAAATATTTCATTCACAATGCTTTATTATTGGATGTTTAATAAACAACTCTTACATTAACTAAAGTCTGCTCATATTATTGAATTAGACTATATTATTGATCTTTGATGTTAGCATTACCGTGAATGTCGGAGCAATATAATGTGCACACACTCATAGCCGGGAAATTTGCAGAATTTGTCTCAATTTATTGTCCGAATTACAAGTCAGTCTCCAACTTTTAGTATCCCAATCAACCTTAACTGATGTAAAAAAATCATTCAATGTTTCGTTAAATTATTAAGTGATCCTCATATAAATAAAACTGGATCCAAATCTTTGGCCAACAATATAAGTTGGTATGTAAAACCTAGTTAATTTCAAGCATGTTTGTCAAAACTTTAAATATTATTTGAGCAATCGAGCTTGTCAAATATTTTTTTCTACAAATTTCTTAGAATCTACAATTTACCATCCAAATATTACATAAAACACTACCAAATAAAAAATTTCTTAGAATCTACAATTTACGATCCAAATATTACATAAAACACTACCAAACAAATATGAATCCTAAAGTAGGATAGTAAGATCACATGACAATTCAAAAGAGATAATGACACTTTATCGACTGATTACATTATTAAAATAAAATGTTAAGGATCAATATGCCAATTTTAAAGGTCGGACCACTATTACAATTTTCCCAATACATGTGTATGCAAGTTGATTTCCGCCTATGTTGACAGTGTCATTGAGTAAACCTATGAGCACGTCAATAGATTGTATTATGAAATGGGACACATTTTTTTGTCTTCTTACCCTTGTTTTCTTGTCGTATGATGAGCTTCTTGCTGGGAAAATTAGCTTTACAAACATATACTACGGAAGTTTTTGCTAATGTGTGGTCCATTTTCTCATCTAACCTTTTTCTTTAATGTCCCCCATTGTTACAAAATACCCAACGAGTTGGTGGAAGAAACCTCGGGAGCGATGCCACGGAAAATTGTAAAACTCGTATGTGAAACTTAGATTATAGCTTTTAAATTAAATGATTCGATATGATATAAAAGTAGATATATATTTTAGTGAAACTTCAGAGTGATAATAAAATCCCATCCATTTAAATAGATAAACTCTGTTAGATTTTAAATTATGTAATTGGCAATTCTGTAAATAAAATGGACTTAAATGTAAATGTTGTAAAAAGTCAAGTAGTAATGTGCAATACTATGAAAATAGTTTTTTAGGTCTAGGGTTCGAGTGTGGCAAAAGAAGAAAAATAAGGTGCGGATTTTCGCTAGACTGTCACCATGGATTGGCTCGAGCGTCAAAAACAGACCCTCTGTCGCTCGACTGTCGCCATACCTTTGCTCGAGCGACTGCTTGTCGCTCAACTGACGCTGAGCCCTCGCTCGAGTGACAGTGTTGTCCGATAAATTTTTATTTCGCGATTTAAAGGCTTTTTTCCGGGCCCATTACTTTTCGAACCTACCTATAAATACCAAAACACATCTGAACGTAAGTGAGGGGGTTGAACATTGAGAGAGTTTCATCTGTGAGAGAATTCATATATTTTATATTTCAACTTTCGTCCTGGACATTGTTTTGGTGAGAAAAACATCACTTTTGTAATCCAAATACTAAACCGTTATTTCCTCCGCATCTTTCAAAGTTGCTGAAAATTGTGAAAAGTTGACTGGAGTTCTAGTCGGTGAAGAATAGTGTGTTCTTCGTGATCCGTAGGAGATAGACGATTTCGCAATACTAGGAGTGCTGCATGGTAGCAGATTAAAGGAGAGCTTTGGTGATTGCAGCTAAGGAATGGTGCAGGGGAGTACAGTATCCAGGAGAGCTGTAGGAATTAAAGTCAAGAGATCAGAAAGTACGTGTCGTCTAATCTGGTAGAGTGTAAGTATTTGAATAGTTTATAGTGGATTGACTAGCAAAGTGCTTGGAGTTTTTCCCAGTTGAGTTTCTTCATGATCATATCGTATGTTGATTTATTGCTTTATTTATTGTTTATATAATTTGCAGTATTCAAATATAGGATTAATCTGACGTGATTTTTTAACCATATAGAGATAACAATTGGTAACTTGTTGCTAATTTATTATAATATTTTAATTCCGCATAATATACCTATTCACCCCTCTCTAGGTATTGTTAGGGTCAAACTACGTAAATTTCAATTGGTATCAGAATTTTAAATTGAATCCTGACCCTTTTTATATATTCTAG
>CAIGRP010013475.1:0-21426 GCA_903798385.1 Fraxinus cuspidata
AAAAAAAAAAAAAGAAGATGAAGATGAAGATGAAGATGAAGATGAAGAAGAAAACTATTCATTTGATAGTTTACGACTTGCACAATATTTAAGTAGACGTCTAGTTAACTATAGATAGGGATGATAGTTGGGTGAGGCCGTCTTCCCCGTCCCTGTCCCTGTCCCACTCGAGGATTTTCAAGGAATAATGTGATTAAAATATGAGTAATGCAATTAAAACAATAGTGTTTAGATTACTTTAGGTGACAATACATGTGATATTTAATGATAGATTCAATGAAGGGTTAATTTCATTGGTGGCCACCCAACTTTAAAGCTGGTGTCATCATGGTCACCGAACTTAATTTTATTTCACCATGGCCACTAAACTTTATACTTAGTGTCAACATGGCCACCCAATTTCATTTTATTTCACTAATGCCATTCAATTGCATATAACGTTTCACTATGGTCACCCAATTTCAAATAATATTTCACAATGACCATTCAACTTCTTTTTACTATTTTTCATTAATTTTAAAAGGGGTAAAACGATACTTTTGCATTATATATAAAATTAATTTAAAAAATTCTAAAATAAAAACTTATTTTAAAAAAACAAAATAAAATAAAAACTTATTTTAAAAAAATTAATTAAAACAATAAAATAAAATAAAAACTTATTAAAAAAACATTTTAAAATAAAATAAAAACTTATTTTAAAAAGAGTTACTTAGTAAAATAAAATAAAATATAAATTTATTTAAAAAAATATTCTTTAAAAAAAATTATTTTAAAATAAACATTTTAAGTTTTTTTTTTATATAAGTTTTTATTTTATTTTATTTTTTTAAAATTTTATTTTATATACCCATTTTAAAATTAATGAAAATAGTAAAAAGAAGTCGAGTGAACATAGTGAAATGTTATTTGAAATTGGGTGGTCAAAGTGATACGTTATATACAATTAAATGGTCTTGATAAAATTAAATTAAATTGGGTGACCATGGTGACACAAGCTTCTGTTGGTACACATTAAAATTTTCATTTTCATTTTTCTACCCATTCTTCAATAAAATAATATTTTCCATCACATCAATAACGTTTTCTTCTTTTTCAACAACCAATTCTCCATCAATCTACTATTCCAGAATACATTTTTCCAAAATAATGTGGCTCAAACACACCCTAAGGACCATGGTGACACCAACTTTAAAGTTGGGTGGCCACATGTGAAATTAACCCTTCAATGAAATTTAAGGATATACGTTTCATTTACTAATCATATATTGTCACTTAAATAAACGTTGAACAACACTAGAGCTAGATAGAAATATTCTTAAAATATGTTCATTTATCGCCTCGTTTAAGCAATTATTTAATATATTATTTAATTAACTTGTTTCTTACATTCCCTTATAAAATCTCTATGGTAGTTGAGTAAAATATTGAAAATGAAGAAATTGTTCTATGTTCAAACCCAAGGACAAATTTGATTAATAAAATTTTGAATAACCACTTATTTCTCAATTTCTATTATTGTTGTGGCCTCTGCCTCCATCTCGAGAGAGTTCCTTAAATTAGGGCTTTGTTCAGCACTGTAAATTTCCTCAGATTGGGTAATTTTCTGTTTCTTGAAAATCGAGGGGATGCCATTAGCAATATGATTGGTTGGTTGAAGCTGTAATGCACAATAATTCAGTCATAAAATACTGGTAAGTTACGTGGGACTCATCACTTTTTGCACGCACCTTTATACACCCTCACTACGTGTATTGTTCTTCTCTCTCTCCTACATAGACACAAAAGCTTGACCCTTCCAGCGAATCAGATTCCATACTTTGTACCCTTTTTCTCGTCGTGTCCATCATCGCTTCTATCAATCTCTGTACACTCTGTCTCTCTCTAATCATAGATATAATTTATATATGATTTTCTTTAAAGATGGTATTTAGGTTCTGGGTTGCATTAGTTATCATCTGATTGTTTAGGTAAGATATCCTTATTTATATTCTTTATTTTTATTTTTATGAGTTATGATATTATATACTGATATTTATATTTATGTATTTTTCTTATTTTTTTTAATTCAGGAATATATTTGGAGAGCCTTGGTGAAGTCAATTTGATAAACGGCTGATAAAAGATTATACCTTCCTCAAAAGTTGATTGATATTTCAAGGGGGAGCTGTTTTATACTGGGCTTGTGGTATTGTTTATTCTATTTTCTAGGAATTGTAGAATCTGGATGTTTTATTGCTGAATTTCTGGATCTGGGCTTATGGTTTGGGATTTTAAGAATATTAATCTTGGTTATGAAGGTTTGGTAATTTGCTATTTGGGTTTTGATTAATCACCAGGTTCGTATAGGTTCCTTGGAAATGAATAAGACGGTAGACTTGAATCACTGAATAATCGTTATTTGGATTTGGATTATTCTGCTTTGGAATTGCAATTTTTCAGTGATTTGATTGAACTTGAAGGGCTATAGCATTTTCGGAACCATTTCTTTCTAAGCTGTTTTATTTATTAAGTTATGGAGTATCTTCCAGTAGAGGTCATTGGGAACATACTATCACGGCTCGGAGCTGCCCGAGACATTGTAATTGCATCTGCAACATGCCGAAAATGGCAAGAAGCATGGAGGAATCATCTCCATACCCTCACATTTAATTCTAATGATTGGTCTCTGTATCACGAGTTCTCCACGAGCAGACTTGAGATACTCATTACTCAAACGATATTTCAAATCAGTGGACTACAGTGCCTTACAATAATTCTCGATGATGTGGACGAATTCTCCGCTGCCCCAGTTATTGCTTGGCTCATGTACACAAGGGAAACATTGCGTCAGCTGCATTATAATGTAAGGACGACCCCTAACATTAACATTCTTGAAAAATGTGGTAGGCAGAAGCTTGAAGTGTTGGCTTTGTCTCACAATATTATTACAGGGGTTGAACCTAATTATCAGAAATTTCCTTGCTTGCGATCTCTCTCTCTGAGCTATGTCAGTGTATCAGCATTAGATCTGAGTCTTCTTCTCACTGCCTGTCCAAAAGTTGAAGTCTTGACCCTTGTCAGTCTAGACATTGTTATGTCAGATCCACAGGCAACAATGGACTTGAGCAGTAACTCATTGAAGGATATTTATGTTGAAGCAATCAGCTTGGATAAGTTCATATTGGAAGCTGATAGCCTGGAGAAGTTGCACTTGAAAGATTGTACACTTGAGGTTTTTGAGCTCGTCGGCAAGGGGATGTTGAGGTTCCTGAAGATCGATGATGTTAGTGTCATACATCTTGATATTGGTGAGAGTGCTGAAAATCTCGAGGTTGTGGATGTGAGCAATTTTACTATCATGTGGGCAAAGTTCCATCATATGATCTCAAGATCATCGAAGTTGAAAAAGCTTAGGCTTTGGGGTGTCGTGTTTGATGATGAGGACGAGGTGGTTGATATAGAGACTATTTCTTCATGCTTTCCTTTAATAAGTCATCTATCCCTGAGTTATGATCTACGAGAGGCTGCAATCCAATATGGATTGCAAGGTTCATTTGTTTTGGAGAATGTGGTTGTGTTGGAACTTGGGTGGACAGTAATTAGTGAACTGTTCTCACATTGGGTGTCCGGACTTCTAGAAAGGTGTCCACATCTTAGGAAGTTAGTCATCCATGGGGTTGTTTCAGAGACCAAAACCCATGAAGAATGCAATATGCTAGCCAACTTCACATCATGCATTGTAAGACTCATGAGGAAGTACCTGCATGTAGAGGTTCAATTTGAATATGAATAGATATTGTACTGCATAAGCAGGTACATGACCTTCGGTGGAGGTTCATCATCTGTCTTTGGTCTTATCTTTCCCAGATAAATTTTTGTCAGTTGTATATCAATCATACTTTTTGTGTACGAGTTCATCTCATGCTTGTATACGGTGATTATCTTATTCTTTTTCTTGATGATTTTTAAAGTTTGCAATATGTTGTTCTTGTTTCCCATGAGGAGGATTTTCAATCCCATTTATTGTTGTTTCTTATATTTTCAATTGTCGCTTCTCTTTAGCTCTCTTTGACCACTCCCCTTCTACTTTTTTATTTTTATTTTTTTTATTTGGGTTTTAATACGATTATTAGTTATTATACAGATACCTTCCAGTCTGTTGACTGATATGGTAAAGAGGTATGGTAAAGAGGAAAACAGAATATAATGTTTGACTGTAGACTTCTTTAAAGGTCTTGGTTGTTGCTTGTATTGTCTATTACTTGTACTTCCATTTAAATCTCAGATTCCTTCTCTCTAGTTGTATATATTTTCTTTGTAGTCTCACAACAACATAGAGTCTGGCTGAGCCTTGGAATCAATTACTTACTCTGGGAAGTGATCAGAATCTAAGAATTGCTAGTGACATAAATGAGGTTTGATCCCTATTTCCAGTTTTAGATTCCCTGTTGGGTCCAAGTTATTTAGGGGCCTGCTTGGGAGTTTTATTTTCACCGGTTTTGACCGATTTGGGTGGCAACGTTTATGAGGGGTTGAAAAAATCGGTTTTTGTTAGTTTTTTTGGATACCAGTTTTGGATGGTTTAAAAACCACCCAAAAACAGTGTAGTGTAATTTTGATTGGTTCTCTCAACCCACCAAATCAGCGGTTTTTTGCCGTTTCCTAATATCTCTTCTAATTTTACCCTTTTTAAAATAATTATTTTCAACAAAATTATTTTGTTTAATACTAACTTATAAATAAAAATAAACTAACTAAAAAAATTATTTGTAAGCAAAAAAATTACATTACAATTAAAAAATGACTTGTAAACAAATTATTGCTTATAAGATAAAAAAAATATATATATATTTTTGTGTAAAAATATTATTAATAAATCAAAAAATCACTTGTAAAGTATAAAAATTTACTTATAAATAAAAAATTCACTTATGAGTAAAAATTATTTAAAAGTACAAAATTAAACTTATGATTATGAAGTTTATTTATAACTAGAAAAATACTAACATAAAATTTAAGTAAATATTTAACCTTATTTAACTTATATATAAAAAAAATCACATATAAGTAAGATATCATTTGTAAAAATTTTCATACAAGAAACTATAAACTGAAAATTTCTCTAAAGGACATATATGTAACTTTATTTTTTTTAAAAAACTTTTAGAACCAATGGATAATAAACTCTCAAGCATGGGTTGAACTGTTTTAAAAATCGCTACTAAAATCGCAGATAATTGTTCCGTTCATAAACGTTTATAACCGGTACTTTAAAAAATGCACATAACCAGTACGCCAGAGCTCCCAAGCAGGCCCTTAGGAGATATAATTTAAATGTTTAACTAATAAGTGAATAACTATGAGTAAAAGGGGACACCGTTTTTACACTCTGGATTATAAGAGTACCCTATAGACTTTAAGATGGGACAATTTGCTGATGATTGGAGTCTTCAAATCTCCAGAGTCAATTCAAGAAAAAATATTTTGGTAATGTGAATCTAATTCTTTTCTCTTTCATGGGGTCTCCTTTTCTGGGACCCTCAAACAGGAAGCAGTGTTTGTTTTGTGCAAAAAGGGAGAAGATGCCTGCACATGCACCATCTTAAAACTGACTGCACATTGTTTGATAATGAGTGAAAATCATTTTTCCGTCTTCTCTTTGGAATATCTGAAATTTATGGAAGAAGAACTTTAAGGACTTTGAGCGAATATAAAAGAACATCAAGATGATCAATGAGTTTATTAGAATTTGTTATTCAATTTCTTCTTGTTGAACATACATTTTCCCTCTTTCTGAGTTTGGGATGATATACATGATTATATGATTGATTGCTCTTTGTGCATTAGATGCACCTTGATGTGCATTTAGTTTTCTATGCTTACATGAATACAGATTTATCATCAATATATCGCTCAACATTGCACTTAAGGTGAGGCTTTTTGTCAGTCGCGTTCTTAATTGAAGAAGACTAAACGGTGAAATGCAAAGCTGATGGGAAAATGAGAGTATGGAGAATAAATTGGAGGAAGTTAATATGAGATAGAGAAAGAGCGTACCGTGTTTGATCTTAGAAAATCTAAAAATATACAGAGTGCTTTCCAGCTTCAAAAAAAGAATTCAAAAATTATAGGTTCAGAACCAAATGATATGATTCCCAAAATATTGAGATGGTTTATACCAATTATTATGCTTGAAGGGCTTAATTAAATGTAAAAACCTCAAGTTCTGTAGGACTTCTGGGTTTTTCCATCTTTTGATTCAAACAATTTTTTGGACACGCTCCTTCCTATCTTTTTCTCACTCTGTAAATCAATCTATTTTCTAAGAGGTGGTTTCTCTAAAGGATTTTATTCAATCTCTGATGCATAAGGTTGTTTCTCTTTTGTCTGATCTTTAACTATAATGCATTTCAGCATTTGTTTTCATGAACCAAGTAGATTTAGGATTTATCAAGTTTGCTCAGGAATTACCAATTAATATTTGTTAATCCAAGATCTATTTCTGCAATGTCTGAAAATGATTTTCTCGGGCTACACTTCTACATTCGTTATTGGCTCTGCTGACATTTTTATCTTAGGTGCTTCTTAGATTGAGACATTGGGCTTTCTGTTGCTTGGCATGAAATATAAACTTAATCATATTAATCACTTCAAGTCCTTGTTAGCGGAAGAATACTGTATGAATGCTTAATGACCTGGATTGATTAACTCATATTTTTTCTCAGTTCTTACCTTTGTTTAGCATTTTCCAAGTGGAGTGTTGAAATATTTGTTGTTTTAGCTTCTTTAGGTTGGGTGAAGGTGCTGTAATGAAGTATAATTTTAGTATTCAGTCTTTTGTTTCAAAGAAAGAGAGGATACCCATTTTCTCAGGTTGAAAAAAGTAATTTAATTACTTCACCATCAATTGATAACAGTTTCTTTTGTTTAATGAAATCAACCTGTACAAGCAATCATATTGGTAAAGGATGGATCCTAATGTCATTGTTTTATGAAGCTCAAATCTTTAATCTAGTGCCATTGAAATAATGAAAAAACATGATATTGCTTACAATAGTTTATGATGACACTGAATAAATTGTTCAAGAAATGTCAGAACCTTAATTGGCTGTATGTTGTTTCCTCCAAATGTAACCCAGTTATTAGTTTTTTTTCATAGTCTGTTACTGTTCTTTTTTCAATTTCCATCTCAAGGTATAATTAAAGTCTGTTTCATGTCAACCACAGGGAGAAGAAATTTTCGTGTATTCAGTTGTCCACTCAGGTGATTGGCGTTGCTTTGGCCTCCCGTGTCTTTGTACTAGGAGAATGCTCATCCATAAATTTTAATACAATATATTTAGCAACCAGCAAAGAAAATTTGGAGATTTTGCGTTTGACTGATGCTTGCCTACTTGTAGCTGAAGTACTATACTCAACTTGTAGCTGGGGTGCTCGGGGTGTTTGAGGAAAGCTTATGTCCCACAACCTGAAGCTTTTTCCTATGGGTTGTCACCCAGGAGATTGAGACACGCCTTTTACATGGCTACAAAATTGGTGTTTATACCCATAATACTAATGTTTTTATTAAGGCCCAATCGTACTTTAGTCTTCTTTTAAATTAAATAAAAGACACTAAACAAGCTCACTCTGTTTCACTTATCACCCACAGATGAGGATGATGGTATAAATATTTTACTAACTAAACAAGCTCACTTTGTTTCCCGTATCACCCACAGATTATGATGATGGTATTAGTATTTTACTACCTGATTAATAATGCTATCAGACTAACAGTTACCATTCAAGTGAATCAGGTCCACAAGGGAAGAAAAGAAAAGAAAAAGATAGATGAAGGAAATAGCAAGTCCTTCATCTAACATAACTTATCATGGAAACATATTTGTTAAATATGCCAAATCTTTAATGATATTAACATAGTGCAATCTGTTTAATTACAAATTTTAAAACTGAAGGTACTGACATAGGTAGAGGCAAACACGTTATCTGATTGCTCTGGTAAAATGATGAACATAGAGGTGGTTTGGGAAAATAGAAGACCTGATTTAGATGCTATGACAGGATAACTTGGAATAACTACTGGTTCACTATATGATGTTTGACGCTGCACATTGTATTCCTAGTGCAAGTAGCATTCCTACTTTGCTATTTATTAGGATTTTGTTAGTTTTATTATTCTTAATAGAATTTCTAGTTCAATTAGGAGTAGTGTTTTATCATAGGATTCTAGTAAATTAAAAATAGGATGTTCTCTTTTTTCGTTTTAACTCTTCTTTGCCTATATAAGAAGAGGGCTAGGTATGCTTTGTAATTACTAAATTCAATATATTAAATTATTCTATTAAGAATCTTAAGCTTTTATAGCCTCTTTACAAGATCCATATTCTGGTGCCACACCATTCTGTTTATTCTCAGAAACTAAGCTCGTGTTTGTCTACCATTATTCAATGAAAATGAGTTTGGAATAATGAACTTTTGGAGAATGTGTGGTTAAAAAGTGGGAAATGCTTTGGATTTACGTGCAAAATGTTTTATTGTAAGAATGTGTGTTTGAAAATGAGAGTGAGAAAAAAAAGTTTGAAACAATGCTAGACAAACAGGGGCTAATATCTCTCTGGCATTCTTGCAGTTTGGTATAACTCAAATTGTCTGGTAAACTTGTACAAATCTTGTATACAATTTCTCCCCAATCAGTTTCCATAGTTTTTTCTGCAATTTTTTATTTTTTAATAATTGATCTATTTCATGAAATATTTGAAGTAAAAAATTCATAGTGCATATGTCATGTGTTGTATGCTCTGCTCTGCGAGATGTGGAGCGCCTAGCCTTACACCTTTGCCTTGTTAAACACTACTTGTATATTGAGTGTAAAGTTATATTGTAACTGTATAAGATGACAGCCTCTTCATAGGAAAAAGACTGGTGATGAGTGGAGAAAGTTTGTTAGAGATGCTGGAAAGCACCATTAGCCATGAAGTAAGGAAAGTCATAGATGAAAAAGTTTAAAATTGGGAAAAGGAATGATATTAGGAGTCCAACTAACTGCTTTTAGACTTTAGTGTTCTGTGTGTGGAGAGATGGTACATGTACAAAACAGAATTTTTCGTTTTTGGATTGCAAGGGACTTTCTGTTGATGTGATGAACAAATTCTATTTGTTTCTGAGCTAAATTTAAGAGAAAATTTTCAAATACCTTCTTGATCGCTTGCTAGAACTGTTGGTTCTCTCGTCTTGGCTTGAGATGGGAATAAGGATATGAGTATGAATTAGTGAAGGTATATGTGTGAGTGTAGATCTTGTCTATGGATTGCAGCCCCTTGTCACAAACTTTTTAACTAACATTTTGACTTATCAAAAACGTACATTAAAAATTGAAATCAGAGTGAAAAAATAGATGTAGTATAAAGAGTCACCACGTCCTGTTATGCAGACTATATTACAAGGCAGATTCCCATCATTGATGTAATAATGCCAAAATTTCTGAAATTCATTTATTTGTTGGTTTGGTGAAGTTCTCAGACTTTAACTTCCCATGTATTATGATGCTACTTTGATAATTCACCTGATTGCCGGCATTTCACAGGTAAGAGGTTGCTTCATATATAGGACATTGCAAACTACTGTTATCCTCGTATATGTCCATGGTCTGTATGTCTCTCTGTCTCCCTCCCCAGTCACTCACATAATTTGATGACAGTGAATTGACTAATTAATGCCATTGTCAATGCTAACATTGACAAATAAGATTGTTAGGTTACACCCTTGCTAATCTTGTTATTTTTCCTCATTGAACTTCTCTTTCTAGAGAAGAAGAAAAATAGGATCCAGGGAAGTGACAAAACGGAATTTTAATATTACCTATCAAAGGACATGATAGACAGAGATGATCCGAAGGCTGGGCGTGTGGAATCTTTATTGCAAATTGCTATCCTGATCTGCCTGCTGGTTTTATTTTTAGGCGCCTCTTCCACAGTAGCGTTCAACCAAGTATGTTTCCTAACTGTTAAATTTTGGAAGTCTAGCCTCCGTTTGGATACAATTTATAAATTGGTTTATAAATTCACTTAAAGTCAAATATTAATTTCAATCATACATACATAATTACTATTATTTATTATCCACACATTTCGTAGGACCCACTACTATTCTTATTTATAATTTTGCTAAACGGAGGCTAAATTTTGTTTGTTTCTAGTGACAACCTAGCTAAGTCCCCTTTATCCCAACACTATACGGACGGGTGTACTCACGGACATTTACTGTTTTGTTGTCACTGTAGAATGACTGGGATCAGGTGGCACATTGGTACTGCTACAACAGAGTTGAGCCTCTTGGAGTATCTCAACCTGTACCACCTGCATCATGTAAGGTCTGTTACCATAAATTGGATTGCATGTCATGGCTAATAATTATAAGATGGTTTGACGTGGAATTTTTGGTATACTTTGGCAGTGATATTTTTAAGTCAACACTTCTCAAAGCGAGTTCAACAATTTAGTCGTTGGAAGCATACCATGTGATTCATATCATTACCATGGAAATGCCTATTATCTTGCTGAAAAGAATATGGATAATACCCTTTTTGGCACTCGTTTGGTACGGAGGATTGGATACCACGATAAAATCTTGTTCACTATATGTACAGTATTGTTCAGTACTACTTATCAAACATGCACTCAATGGTAAGCATTCGCTTATCTGCACATAGCTGCAACGGTTTCTGGAAAAAGAAGACTTGTAGTTGATTGTTTGAACAAAAAAAATCTTATGAAATACCAAGCCAATTCTTCTTCTTTTTTTAACTTCATCTGCCGTGGAAACGACTTATAGTTGACTGGATAATCATCTATTCATTTTATCCGATTTTCACAGCCAGTGTTATAAAATGGTCGGTTCAGTCCTGAAACCGTCAAACCGGACCCATGTCTGGTCCGATTCATTCATTTTTATAATTGGAAATTTAACCCATTAAAAACCTGTAGAATCGCCGGGCTTCTAATAAACCCGCTAGCCCATATTTTGTTGAACCGTCCGGGCCAATTTATTCTAGATAATTCACTTATTTCACTTACCACACATAACGATGCCTTGAGAAATAAAAAAAAACCCTTTTGCCGTCTCCCAATCTCCTAGCCATTCATCCACTTCCAAGAATCCAAATCTCCAATTTCAAGTTATAATACATGGAAGAAGAATATGTAAGTCTATAATTTAATATTTTTTGGTGGAATTTCAAATTTTAAATATTGTAATACGCGAAGATATTATTTTTTTTATGTTGGAAAATTTTGGAAGATGTTCACCATTTTTCAGTGTTATAACTGTTTCTTTGTTGTGTTTTAAATTAAATTGCATTGGTAAATTCATAGGAAGATGGATGACTTATGAAAAATCTGAAACTAAGCATATTCCAGTGACCTGATAGTTGATTTCATGTGTTATTCTGTTGCAAGACATACAGAATGATTGTCTGGAAATTTGTTGTTATAGTGGACTATTAGATGCACCGATTTCACCTTGATTCGGTAATTGTAGAACTTCAAAAATTTCTTGAAAGTTTGCTGATATGCAGATTGCAGAGAACTTAGTGCTTTAGCATTGTGTTCATGGACATATTTGATTGCATGTGAGTACCAGGTTTTAGAAAAAAATCCTCTATAAACTTTATTCCTTCTGGAGGATTATTTCTTTTGCAAAGGCAGGTTTTGAGGATTATTTAGGGTGTGTTTGAGCCACATTATTTTGGAACAATGTATTTTAGAATAGTAGATTGATAGAGAATGTATGGTTGAAAAATAAGGAAAATTTATTGATGTGATGGAAAGTATTATTTTATTGAAGAATTTGTAGTTAAAAATAAGTAGAAGAATGAGAATGAAAAATTTAATGTGGCTCAAACAGGGCTTAAACTGAATTTCGTGGATGTTGTGGAGGATTGTTCTGTTTTGTGGATATGACTACCATTTTGTCATTTATTTTGGTGAGAGTTGATTTATGCATATAACTTGTGATTTGAATAGGTACAACTTAAAAAGACTTCAATTTGGGATTGATATGATTTATTGTTTCGAATGCATATTTTACCATATATGGTCTAGAATTTATTTAATTTTGACATGCAGATTAAACTATAATCATTTAAATAACATAAGGTTAACTAAGTTAAGGTAGAAAATGTCAAAATTTTATTATTCAATAAAAATAGTTAATAATATATTTGACAGGAATTAACCCGTTGGTTGAATCACTGGGTCACCAGTCGAACAACTGACCCGTTGACCCGCTACATGTCTGGGTCAGGTTTGACAACTATGTTCACAGCAGCTAGGATGTGTATGCTGACAACAATGAAATTAAGACCATGTCATTATAGTACTTCCTTTTACATATCATGGAATGATATTGCATTTTGTGCTCAAGTTTGAGCTATTAATTTGATTGTGTAATTGTGAAGTTACTAAAGTTGATGAAAGTATGTGTGCCCCCACCCCCAACCCTAGCATCACACCAAAAGGAAAAAGAGAGTATTTAAATTTGATTCCACTGAATGAAATGTAGGAATATGCTGGAGGCAACTAAAGAAATTCAATTATTACGAATCAACAGATGATTCAATTTTTAGATCAAAGAGCAATCAGAGATCAAGAATTGTCCATTGCATGCCAAGATTTCAAAGTCTAACATGACAATTAGCTTAGCTAACCATTTGTTATCTATGTGAAGTGCTAACTAAGCAAATTTTATTTGTTTCTTTTCTGGAGTGAAATTATCATAATTTGTTCACTTTCTGTATTACTATTACAATGTGTAAGTTTCCTTGACCGCATTTTGTTCCAGCACTTACCATTGTCTTGCCTAAACCTTATTGCTTACAGCATACTTTTCTATATTAGTGAAAACTAAACATATAGGAAGTTTCAGCAAGAGTTCTTGGAAATTTCAATAATACTCTTGTTTCTTAACTATATAGAACAAGAAGCCTCTTGAAAGTATGGCGATGGATCCAATGGATATCTTCAGCATTCAGGAGAATGATCAGAAAGCACCACATCAAGGGGGACAGGAGATGCAACAGCATGGTGGAAATCAAAGGAACTAGCGATTCCTCTCATGATCTGAACATAGAAATACTCTCCAGACTTCCTGCCAAGATTCTGTGGAAGTTCAGGCGTGTTTCAAAAGAATGGCACAACTTGCTCATGCCAAGGAATTTGCTGCAAAACAGATCTAATGGTCAAAGCAGAACCCCCTTTTACTGATCCGGAGATATGTTTCAAATGAAAATGGAGAAGTGAGTAAACGTATAGCAATGGTTGAACTGACCTCTGTAGACTTTAGAGGGAAAGATTACAGATAAATTCAGGGATTAATTGATGGGCTTGTTCATACATTCATTTCTTGTGATTGGCTCAGTATGTTGTGCTGCATGTACTCTCTTTATGTTTGTGACCAGCTTCCATGAAGTTGTACGTGTCCCACATCGACCTAATTCTAAATCATCTAATAATATTGGGTTTGGATCCCTTCCTAGTTTAAGTGAATACAAAATTGTGCATTTGCTTGATCAACGCTACTGTGGTGATGGGGAATGTATGGGATGTGTAAATTTAGAGATGGCGAGGACGTCAGTGCTCGTTCTTGGAGAAGAATAGGTAATTGTCCTTGCAATAAATGTGCCATAGGTACCCTCTCTCCGTGAACGGAGATATTTATCGAGAATTTTCTTCTGGCTTGAGCGACAAATCGATTCTATCATTTGATTTGGAGACAATAATTTACATCATCAAATATCCAACATTTGATTCTGCAAGGTACAGCCTAATGGTATTTACTTGGATTAGAGGCTCTTTATACGTCACAGGGTGTTCATCAGAAACGTCAATGGATTTATGGACGCTGAAGGACGAGATTTGGAAATGGAATTTAGCATCAGTCTTTTCCCTTGGTTCCAAGCTGTCTGATTTTTTCATATAGTCGCACCGAAGAATAATTAATCCATACAGAGCAGAAAGGTCTCATTAGTATAGCACAAAGAATCAGACTTGAAGAAATATCTTGAAGCTGTGAGGAGTTACAATAAGCCATGCCTCTACCATCAGAGCCTTTTCCTTCTTCATATGACCATTCCAGGTAACAACACTGGATCATTATCCTAAATATTTTCACAGCTTCCTCTGAAAAGCCTAGAGAAAAGTTTAATTTCAAAATTGTGTCGTATTTTAAATAAAAGGTCCCATTCTCCAAGTGATCTTGAAACTACAGATTTCAACTTCCATTTCTTGTTGCTGAAACAGAAATAGAAATGTACAAGCAACATACAGAAACACACAACATTTCCGAAAACCAAATGGTGTTTCAACTATAACTAGAAGGGTAGCTATAACGCGACTAGATTATTGAAAACTATAACCATTTATGGAAAAGTAATGCAGAGTGTCTAGGTGGTTCCACAGACTGGTTTTGCCTTTATTTTTGGTCTTCAGAGAACAAGAAAATGGCATTATACGGTTCATCCAGCCCCACGTCTCTGCTTGTATTGAGCATTTAGTTTCTGATGCAGACAAAACAGATTTGCTTCAGTAATGACAACTCATGGTTCTTCTAAACGTCCTTAATTTCTCATCAGTTTTTTGGGCCTTGGTTTGGACCTTCACTTTCATTCTCGCTTCCTCGAAGTACTGTATACAAAGTTGCAGAAGCACATAAACGTTAATCAGAAATAGGACTGCAGTAATCATTGTAAAAACTCAGGACACGAGTTTGCACATGTTGACAGCATTTGCAAAATCTGGGTTCTTACCTTAGTTAGAATTGAATTGCCTTATCAGAAGGCTTGAAGAATTAGAAGGGGATGAATTTATTTATCCCATAGCTGCTAAGTAACAATACACAAAAAAAGTACACAAATCACTAATATCATTTACCTGCTGATTCCTTTTCCTTCCTAGCTCGGCCTGTTCAGAGTATAAAGGATAATAGTGATTAATCAGGATCCAAAAGTAACTATATTATGTAAGATGAAACTAATCCAAGATGGATTAAAATGAGAAGGCTTGTGGACTCGAGTCAACTTTATAATATCAAAATAAGCCTACTCGTTTGAAAATATTTAGTTACCACAGCCATCTTTAGGTGTGTGTTCTCTTCTTTCAACTGGTTCAACTCAGCTTCCAGTTCAACTGTGTAAGCCTGCCAAAACGACATAAACAAAAAGCAATTAAGGAAATCTTATAACTGGATCTAATACTTCCATATGCTGAGTTAGAAAGCATACCTGCTTCCTTGCTCTAGATCGTGCAGCAGACTCACGATTTTTTATCATCCTTCGCTGTCGCCTCTCCACCACCTTCTCGACTGGACTGCCTATGATCCTCTTCCGCCCTCCTTTTGCATCAACCATATCCAATCCATACTGATTACCACTGTCCACCTGATTTATACATAATCTATCTGATGAAACCGGATTTACAGGTGAACCCATCCCGAGACCCTGACCTTGTCTGTATCCTGCTCCACTGCCATTTCCCATTCTCCCTCCGTGCACTGCCGTTGGTTGCTGTGCATAACCATGACCTTGTTTCATTTCCCCAGGAAAACCTGCCACCTCTCCGATGCTACTCTGTGGAAGCGTCTGATAAGTTGCAACATTCGCGACAGCAGCACCACCAACACTCCTTACAGGCGTAGTAGCAAAAATAGGTCCCATTGTATGATTGTTGCTATTTGGGTAAATTCCATATGGCTGCTGAGATGGTACCGGGGGTTGATCCTGTTCACTTACAACCCCCGCTTTAACTAAGAAATCTTCTAATGTCATCTCTCCAAACGTGGGTTGTTGCTGAGCAGAATCGGGATTCTGAACATAATGCTCACTATTTTTCTGCTGTTGATTCTTGTGAATGTCAGACCATACTTCATCCACTGTTTTCCTGCATAAAAACTCTGGAATAGTGAGAGAGCCTTGTCTTGATATGCTGTGTTGCTTAGCTATGCCCTTATCTGTCGGGAAAGATTGTGCTGCATGGACACTGGTACCAGTGTCCGAAAGGGCATTTACTTGCGCTTGATTCTCTTCGGCAGTCCATATGCTGTTGAGAAATTCATCCATATTCATGGATCCAAAATTCTTCCCACTTTCACAAAGAGTATGTTGAAACTCATCAAGGGTGAGAGAGTATATGGACAGTTGTCTGCCTAGTGATGGAAATGATTGGATCTTCGACTGCTGCTCGCTTGACTGTAATAGCGGTTCCACCTCTCCTTGGGACATGATGTCGGAATCTGTGGTTACCATTTTGAGTTTTTCGTAATCAGAAGTCTTCTATACATCTGGCGATCAAGATTCCGCTGCAGAGTATCAGTATATGTGAAAATAAATTCACTAAACCATGGATTATATTGTCTATGGTATTAAGAGAAGCTTAGCTGTGCCAATCTATGATTCATGCATATTAATAGAAGTAAAACAACCTAAACAATTATACTTTCGAAGCTCATTTTACTAACAGATTAAACCATTAGTCTGCCAACATTTTCCTAAAGATTTGCTCTGAAAAGTTCTGAGCAATTTCTTTGAAAGAAATTGAATAATAAATAAAAAGATGATTTTATCAAAAGATATCAGCAAAACCAAATAAAAAGCAATCATAAATCATCGATATATCCTTGCAGATTATTATCTAAATGAATTTAGTTCTGATTGCAAAAACGAGTAACGAATTTGAGACCTAAATGTATTCATCGATCAAAAAAGAGGGAATGAAAAACTTCTAGGATGAAAGTTTATTTTATTTCTTTATATATAGAACCATATCAAACTCAAGGAAGACATGTATAACATGTTATCAACTAGATCGATGACAATTTCCAAATCATCGAACGAACTATGGCTCTTTATTCGTACAAATACATCCAAATTTCAATTGTCTAAATCTCATAACTATACCGAGAACTTATTCCATCACGATTTTAAACATTAATCTTTGAAAATGTTGGGTATTGTGAGTGATCCTTTACCCAATCCACCATTTTAATTTTGTTTTTCTCAGGAATTGATATCAAAGTGCATTTAAAATGACTGATTCCTACATACATAAATCAAACCATTTTTCTTATATAAATGACATCAAAATCATATAAATTGCAATAGTGAAAAAATAAAAGACTGGACATAAGTTGAAAAATAAGCTGAGTAAACGGGTTCATCATATACAATTTCCTAGGAACACCCAGAAATGCATCACTATTTCAAGAAATACACTACACAAAATATGTATAGAACACAATTCATATTTGGTAAGTAAAAATTGGACCGTATTGAACAACATTAACGAAGAAAAATAGTGCAAAAATCTGGTTTATTATATCGTCAAATACTCTCTGCTAAAAATGCACGTATGGGTTATACCTTATCAGGGTTTACCAGAGCTGGTCTCAAAGCAAGCTCCAGATTCAATAGAGAAGGAAAAGCAAAAGATAGAGACAACTGATATGTGTGTGTATATATATATGAAATCCTAATATATGACATGCAGCTATACATGTATGTATATCTGTATAATGATATAGGAAATTGAGAAGAAGAAGATGGGTCCAATTTCTGAACTCTTGAACACAAATCTTGCAAATGTATTTGGGGCAGACGATGTTCTTGGCTCTTCGGGGTGGTTGGGATTAATGGTGGGCCCTTCAGACGTGCATAAAGTCAAAATGACACCAAGTTTAAGAAAAAATTTAGCAGCTGCCCATACAAGAAAAGGTGATGAAGAATAATGTTTAAACTAAAAAAAAATAAAATGGAATAATAATATTTGCATGGAGTTCACACGTCATGGACACGTGTCTTCGATATGGCTCCTAATGTAGCCTCGGCTCTTCTAAGGTGTAAACACCTGTCCTCTGCTGCATTTTCATGCAGATAAATAAGTGTGGGATCTAATCGACCGGGCCAGGCCGAGTCTCACATGGGAGACAAAGTTGTGCTTATTTTTCTGTTGGAATAATATTTTTCAAATAAGGGGAAAGGAGAAGAAACAAAAGAATATAATCAAGAATTTAAAAAAAATTCAAAGATTTAAACACATAATCGTTGTCCTCAAAAGATATTTGTCGTCTTTGGGATTGAACTTGATGTTTAAAGGGACTTTTGATAAATGATTTGCAAGATTTATCAAGCGTTGAAAATGAATAAACATTTAAACATTAGTGAAATTCTTTCAAAACTCAAGAACACAAAAAATAGACTTTTGAATATGAAAGAAAAGAGTTTTAATCTTTCTTGTGGAGTAGAATTTGATCTTAAGTGGTTTTAATGTGTTTTGTATTGATCATTAATTGTCAATACAAAGAGTATAATTATAATCCACCAATTTTCCAACTTATGTACGTGCCAACTTATTTTTTCAATCAAGCAATTTCGTAGAATTCGTCTTCTTTTAGAACTAGTCCTTCCTAGACCCGTCCACAGCAAGAACCATCTCCCGGGGCATGGTTTAACACTATTGTTTCTATTGAAATTTTTGGAATATTTATAGGTGTGAATTGAAAAAGCTTTCCTAGTTGCGACCCTCAAATTGTAAAATATGCATACAAAGAGTCATGTTATTTAGAATGGGTGGGACATTTAGATAAGGTGCAATCTACGCCATTAAATATGAAATAATGCGATTTAATAGTTGAAATTAATTTGTGCCAAAAGATATGTTAATTCGAAGAAACATATGAAAATCTATAAATGAGACCCTCCTAATTCCATTTTCTTCACTCAAAATCAATTTTAAATAATTGATTTCTAATTCTTTCTTTATCCAAATTCTGTCAAAGTAATTTACATATTATTCTTACGTTTCGTGTTCGATATTTAATATTCAATATTTTCCATTCTAGAAGAGTGAGCGGTGGATCGTTTGACTAAATTAATATTGTACTATATTAATTTTGGAAAAAGAGTTGTATATTGAGAAACGGACGTCCATTTGATCATGTTAACACCAATGCAGATGATATAATTCGTCTTAAGGAGATTTACATTTGCGTACATCGCTTCATTTCATCTCTTTTGAATGTCTACATTTAAGTAAATCACGATATGTGCGTATATTCATACATTCGATAAGTCAAAATTATATTCGATATTTTGCAAGTGTAAGTCCTGATTTTATTGTCTTTGCGTAAACATATTTTTGGTTAGCAGAATATAAATTAATACACAAATTTTCTCTAACAATTTTAAGACGGATTTCCTTGTGCATTTTATGGTTTTATTTTCTGAATAAAATCTGAAATTTTATGCAATATGTTTCGTGCAATCCGTATATGTTAAATAGATACATAATTTTATTACCCTCTATTTTTGGATCATCTGCATGCGGAAGTTTAATGCATACTAGCTTATTGAATTTGATCTCCATTTTGTCTTCTTCAATATTTATATGACCAATTTAACACACTGTCTAATTAGTTGACAATCACGATAGATTGTGTTTGTTCATGAAATAGAATGAATCCATTTATGTGTGAAATGTTTTAAGAAATATGATTGTGTTTGACAACTGAGTTAAAATACTCTTGTATCATATTAGCATTTACCATCCATGGGTAAATCGAGTTCTACAATTTCTCCAATGTAAGGCTTTTTAAAATTATCTTTTTTAGAAAAAAGTCTTGGTAATTGCGAATCCAAGTAGTTCGGTTCATGGTGACAGTTTCTTTTTTTTGGTTAAGAAAAATTGAGATTATTTATCAAGTTTGCTACAGATGAATGTTTGTTCTCTTCATATCAATGAAGTTCGTATCGTAGTTTTTTTTTTTTTTTTTTCAAATATCGATGGACAAGGTGTCTGACTATGGTCACAAGTATTTGTAAGGACTATTTCCCTCAAGCCACCATAGATATTGATAGACATTACAATGGGATAATTACCCAAGAACCTATCATTTAAGTATACATTTCAAATTTCAAATCATAAAACTTTTCTTTTCACAAATCAGGGGTTAATTCATCTTTTAAATATTAATAATAATATTATAAATTAAAATTTAATCCGCATACTCAACAACCCCCCCATTTCGTTCAAAACCTAATTTCATTTCTAACCATATCTTCTCTCTCTTCCCCCCTATCTCTTCTCTCTATATCACCCCCCCACCTAACCCACCCCTCTTAGCGCCGAGCTGTCCGTGAAGCCGATGATGGAGTACTAGCCACCACTGTCAAAGGCCGCTCCCTCTAGAGCCGCACGATTCTCACGAATTGGCTCAAGCTACATTCACATTCTCGATCGATTGTTCGCGGTTGCCGGAAAGAGCCTGGTGATTTTAGAGGAGGTTATTGATTATATAGCCGCACTTGAAATGCATGTCCAAGCCAAGTGCGCTTTGACAAAGTTGCTTTCTATTTCCAACGTGGTTGCAACTTCTGGTGGTCCAATTAATCAACCTGGCTTGAGCCAATTTTGGTGGTGGTAACTGTATTGAAGGTAGAGGAGGTGGGAATTTAGGTGTTGGGGTGGGAGGAGACTGGTGGTGGTAGAGGTGAGTACATTTGTGATGGTGGAGAAGAAACTGGTGGTGAAGGTGGAGTTGGTTTAGGACTTGGTGGCTGAGATTTTGGTGGTGTTGGCAGTAGTGGTACTGCTGGCAACAACTGGGTAAGGTGGCACAACATCTGATTGGTGTCGATGGTGGATCTGTGGGTGGTGTGAATCTACAGTTGTGTCGATCTACATTTGGTGGTGGTGGTTGTGGTGTCGATGGTGCGGTGGTTGGTGTTTGTTGAAGGTGTTGGTGGAAGTGATGATGGTGATGATTGTTGTTGTGGATTTGAGGTGAATGTAATATCTATGGTCATGGATTTTAGTTGAAGGTGGTAGTGGTGGTGCATAGAAGAGTTTTAGTTAAACATCAGTTGGGAATTCATTGTCATGAAATTGAGTTGAATGAGGTAGTGGTGATGCATTGGAGGTGATGGTGGTGGTGGATTGTAATGCTGGTCTACGCTATGTACAGATTTGTTTGTGATGACCTTTTGTGACCAATTATGTGTTTATTGTGATTTGTTAGGATCATTTCTGTACTAATCATGATCGATTGTGACTTGATCACATATAGTCACAGTAAAAATTAACCCAATCACAAACAATCACATTGAAGATGAATTTGGTCACAATTAATCACACTGAAGACAAATTTAATTACAATTAGTCATAGATAATACATTTGGTTGCATACGGATACAAATTAAAAAGTCACACTGAAAATATATTTAGTCGCGAATCTGATCACAAAAAATATGGTCATAGATAACACAATTAGTCACAAATTTGGGGTGATTCCGTAGGTGTGGGTGGAGTGTAATTTTGAGAAAAGTTTTTCAAATTTTAAATTTTTTTTACAGTGGGGTGGGTGGGTGGAGTATTATTAATTGATATATTATTAATTTGGTGG
>CAIGRP010013484.1:0-17981 GCA_903798385.1 Fraxinus cuspidata
ATTAATATTTGATACACTAACATCAACTTAAAAATATCAAATCCCGCACATTCTACGGGCATACGAGTAGTGTATTTTAAAATAATGAAGTTTTCTAGGGGGTTGAGGTGTTGGATTATTGTTGTTTTGAAAATTGTTTTTCCTTTTTTTTTCCCTTGAAAAAACACGGACAACTAGACTATTTACATCGAGCTGGATGAGATTTTGAGCAATCTCCTCGATTAAGTTGAACGAGAATTTAAAAAGAAAATAATAACAAATATATGGGAGTCATTTTTACTTTTTAACATGAATAACTAAAATAAAACATTAATCTGTAAAGAATCTTTAAAAAAAAAAAAGTTGAATTACACTAGTGGTCATTATATTTTCACAGTCCCAGTTAAATCAGAGGGCATTTTGAAAAATTTCCTTTCGGTGCTTGAAGCTGAAGATGCTCTGGTTTCTTTAACATTTTTCCAGATTCTTGGTAAGAAGCCTTTCTCTTCCTCAACATTTCCCTTAAGGCACTACTGAATTTGATTTCATTTTTCTTTATTGTGCAAATTTTGAACAAAATCCTAACCCTTCTTTTTTGTCAAAGATTTAGACGAGGTAGACTAGATAATCTGTTTACTTATTTTAAAAAATAAAATAAAATAAAAATTGCCTTTGTACAAGTTACTCCCTCAGTCCGATAAAGATGCTCATATTTTTCGTTTTCTTGTGTCCCAAATTATAGTCTCGTTTCTTATTTGAGAGTGTAGTTAATATATTAGTTTCTTAATATGCTATGTTTAATGTGCTTTGTTATCACAAATATAAACCGCTTCATTATTCAATTGTAATTGGAACAATAAATTAAAAACTAAAATAACATTTGTATCTTTCATGACATTTATTTATTTGTATTTGTATTGGATGTCTTTGGAATATTAATTACCTTGATTCTTACATTAAACAATGACTAATACCAAGAATAGTTTAATTACCTTGAATATTGCATACATAATTTAATTACCTTGAATATTGATTACATTAATGTATGGGTATATTAAGAAAAATAATAGAAAAATTTATTATTTCAACTATATTAACTAAATTTTCTTAATATGTGTAAAAAAAGAAATATGACTATCTTTATGGAATAGAGGAAGTAATATTTATAACCCTGATGTATCATTGGGTATAAATTGATTGTTGAATGAGGCACGAAAATTCTTGTCATTTATTTTTCTTCTTGTTAATATTTTGCTAGCGTTAGGGGAAAGAATACTATATAAAACAGTTCAAACCAGCATTTTGTCCAAGAGGTGGCGAAACCTCTGGACTTGTATCACCAATCTTGAATTCTTGGTGAATGATTCAAATGCATTATGTATATATCATGTACTCGGTTGCTGCACCGCAAAACAGATCGATAGGTTCTCTTTGACAGTAATTGAGGGTGTTGATTTTTTCCATGTCAATGAATGGGTTTGACTTTTGAGGACCAAAGATTACGCCATGTATTTTCACATGCAAGACCCTAACAGTTATATCACTTATATCTGATGTAGGAATTTTATTCCTAGTTCTTTTGGAAGATTGTATTACCTATCCTTCAATTGACTTCATGGAGAAACTTTTATCCAGTTGCCCAATACTTGGGGATTTAACTATTGAGGGAATTGCAGAAAAAGAAAGTATATTCAATATTTTTTGTCCATTGTTGAAGAGATTGAAGATCGAGTTACAAATATGGGGCCGTGAGGTGCTGAAATGCGAATTTGTAATAAATCCCTCAAACCTCGAACACCTTGATCTTACTGATATGTACACAGCGGAATATGTTGTGGAGAATCTTACATCATTAGTTGAAGCAAATATGATATTTTTCACAGTCGTTCAATTACTGGCTTCTCCATGCATTTCGCAACTTGAAATCCTTGTCCTTGTACTATATCTTCATAGCTTTAATCCTCTCTACTTTCATGTGTATGTTGTGCGTACATGTAATTAACAAACATGATTTATCTTTACATTTTATTTTGTATCTCAATTTGTGGGAATTTATGGTTTCCATATTTGACTATTTTTCATTACCGCTCTCTCCCTCTTTGAAGGTACTTGACTCTGCCCAACTACATGATATACCTACTTTCTATAATTCGACCAGTCTAGACTAGAGCTATCCGCAAATGTTAACATATATCAGGGAATGATAGCCTATCTTCTTAATATTTGCCCAAACCTAAAAGATCTCGTAATTTAAGATGTAAAGTAGTTACAATGAACATTATTATTTAGTTTCCACTTGAAAATGTTTAAAAGTACTTTAATATTCATTGTAACGTGTCTCATATCAGATGAGTAAAAAGTATTTCGTTAGAGATCAACCCGACCTCCTTAGCGACCTAGAAATGGTGCCTGAATGCTTGGTATCCCGCCTTGAAGTTATTAATCTACTAGTGTTTGAGGGTAAGACGCGTGAGATGGAGATGGTGAAGTATTTGATTGCTAATGCTCGAGTTCTGAAGGAAATCTTAACGTAACCTGAACTAAACTAGAGATTCACGAACAGTTGCTAGAGCTTCCAAGGGGTTCAACAAATTGTGTAGTTCATTTGAAGTGAGTTTCTAGGTATTTTAGAGAACATCTATGAGTCTCCTCTGTTCTTAGTATATATTCAGATGTGGCTTCTTCGTTATGGTAAATCACGTCATGGAAATACTGGTTGCAAGTTGATATTTTATTTGGGATGATTCATTCCGGCAATTCTGCTTATATTTGCCTCAACATCGATTTCAAGTTGTACCCCAGATGTAAATTTCCGAATAGCAAAACCAAACTGTATGGATCGTTGCGGAAATGTAGTATTCCCTTCCCTTTTGGCACGACAAAAGGGTTAACCTTAACTGAACATTCTTGGTCTCTTGTAGTGACACACTATGATCCTCCCGGAGCATTCTTAGCAAATTCAAACATATTCTCAGAGGGCAAATTTCGCATCCTAAACTACATAGCAATATATTGTTATGATTGAAATGGCACCAGAATGCTGTGGTATCAAGATTCCTAGACACAACTCACTTGGAGCCTCACCACCAATATAACTTCGAATAAGTTAATCGGTATTGGTCGTGATAATTATGCTTTTGTGTACTACCTGTTTAACCGGAATTTTATCGGACGGTGTAATTTACACCGGGGGGATTTGGTGGAAGGGATATGTTCTGGTCCAGGCTGCTGCTAAACTTCAATCTCCAAACGAGGCGTGGACAGCAAACCTGACATTGAGGAGCTATGATAATTACTCTTGAAGTGTGGGACTTCAATAATTGCAGCTATGGTTTTCTTGCTGAGGGAAGCCATTCACTTTTTCTTCAAGTAGCCTTTCCAGCCTGTAAGCTGAAGAAAACAACAAACAACTCTCATGACAGTAGGATTATTGGTCGAGGCTTTGGCACTGTATACAAAGGCTAATCAGATAATAAAATAGTTGTCATCAGGAAGTCCAAACCATTCGAGCAATTTATCAATGAGGTGATTGTTCTTTCCCGAATAAACCACTAGAATGTTGTTAGGCTTTTTGGATGGTGTTTAGAAACACAAGTTTCTCTGCTAGTTTACTAACGGCACCCTTTTTTAACACATCAACAGTGAAACAAAAGCACGCGCTCTTTCTTGGAACAAGCGCTTAAAAATAGCTGCAGAAGCTGCTGGAGTTCTCGCATATTTTGCACTCTGCAGCTTCTCCTCCAATCATAAACAGAGATGTCAAATCAGCAAATATTCTGTTATCTACTATGGTGCAAGGAACCTTTGGATACTTAGATCCTTAATGCATGCAAACAATCAATTGATTGAGAAAGTGATGTTTATTGGTTAGGAGTAGTCCTTGTGGAGCTACTAACAGGAAAGAAAGTACTAGGTGTTCCATTAATCCTATACATTGTTCTAAGAAGTATAAAGCGTGCTAGACGTGAAAGCCAAGTTTCAAACTTTACAAGACTGGGAAGCTTAGGCTTAGGCTTAAAAAAACGTTTTCTTATTTTAATTTATTAGTCATTCTAAAATCATTTATTAAAATAGTTCCTACAATTTATCAATTATACAATTTTCAAAAGAAAACTTGATAAATTGTATGTTTCATATATAGCACCAAGATCACCAAGCCAAGGAGAAAAAAGGGGCTTGCGACCATTAGTACTCCGATTGTCAATTCAACCGTCAATACAAGTTGTAGAAAGGAAGTTGGGCGTGGAAGAGACGAGATTTGACTAGAGCTTTGATATAAAAGAAAAGTGTACATTTCCCTTTACCTGTGTCTGTATTTATGGGAGAAAGATCCATGAGGAGCAAGTCATAGAGCATGTAGTCCTAGTCCACGTGTCATGCTTTCATTGGTTCGCTTGACTCGCTCCTGGTTATGGTAGGTTTCTTATGAATTTGTTTCCTCGTCCAACCAGATTTCCTTGTAGAGATTGACTCTGAAATATTTTCCTTGATTCTTGAAGATCACGCGTGGAATTCTAGGAACTTGATAAGGTAGTTTCCTCATTGAAGACTTTCGTCCAAGGTCAATTGTCCGTCATTGGTTCGGCTGATGTGTGATGCTGTGGAAAGACCAAAGGAATGATGTCATAGGCGAGAGCAGATGCAAATGCGCCATATCCCTCGCTTGACTTGATGGCAAACTTACTTGTGATTCGTTGCCATGCTAGTGCTCACGTGGAGCTCTCGTTGAGTTAGAGGTGTAACAACTGCCACTCACAATTTAACGTAGAGACTTTCTTGCTAATTTTCTCTCTATCAAATATAAATACCTTGAATGCAGAGCATGGCATGACCACGCAAGGAGATGAGTACAGTTATGGGATTCTTCTATTGGAGATGTCACAAACTTGTGACCAAGGGATGATCATGCACTCATGGAACAAACAAGCCTTCACTGCTTCACAATTAAGTACACAATGCAGCAATGGAAATTGTGGATCCACTCATTCTATCAGAATATAAGGTGGAAATTGGTCGATTCTTGACTTCTTTTCGTAATCGTTCTCACATTTTCAATTTCCCCACGTTTTAACAACATTGCTATTTTCTTACAATTAGACAATAATAATGAACGAGAAGCGATTAACTATTGGATTGTAAAAGGTAGGCGTGCAGTGTTGAATTAGATGCTCCTAATCTTAAATTATATCATTTTAATTTGCTATCTTGACACGCAATAATCACAATATTATTTTAAATTCCTAGTGCATTATATAAATTAAAGTAGACCTTCATCATGGATCGTGTGATCATCAACCATTAATTTTAAAATAAATCAAAAGCGGAAGTCTTAATTGGAACCTGCAATTTTTCTGTAATATTCTATTTTCAAAATAACCAATTATTATTGGCCAATAGAGTGCCACACTTTCTAGCTATGTGCTTGATTGATAAATCTTTGTTATTTTTTTTCTTTTTTATTTAACTGCTAAACTTCAATTTTAACGTCATGTTTTATTGGATCCACAACTTTTTAACGAGACATTTCATCAATTTCTATCAAATTAAATTTGTTAAAAGTTTTATCAAAAGCTTTGTCTTACGACCCCTAGGTTTCGAGTTGTCAATTTGCAGAAGATCATATTTGATTATACCATCTCTACTACTATATCAAAGTTTTGTGTTCAATACTTTTTCACGTACAAATTGAAATACTGTTTTTCGATGGCGTAACGCAAAATATTTCAATATTAAACATAAGTTCAAGACTTTTGGAGCACTATAAAAAATTGTGCAAGTGGAACACTGAATCACTTATTGGGGCTCCTTCAATTATTGATTAAATTATTCTGGTTTTTGTTTGGACATCATTGACATGTGAAAAGACCTCTACATACATGTATACGTATTTATGCTCCATTCCTTTAAAATTTTAATATTTTTTTCTTTTTTTTTTTAATAATCACACATTCTTCAGTAAGATAATATTATATGTAATTCCAATTTTTTTCTTATTTTTTAACTATACATTATTTAGAAAAAAATCACTATTTCAAAAAACATTTTTTCTTAAAAATTAATTTTAAAGGAACCCAAACATGGGCTATGTATGTATTGGTGACAGAGAAATGACATAAATTCACAATTGGCTTTATATATATACACACACCCACATAATTGCTTAAAGTCAATAAGTGCTTATATATTAAACTCCTAATAATATCAATTAATAATGTAAAGGTGTATGACAAGTTTTTATTTTAATATTTGTCATTTAAAATAGTTATTAGCATTACTTCATGAAATAAATATAAGCCGTATATTGGAATGTTAAAATACAATTTTGATATGTGTACGTTCGGGGTATCAGTACATACAGCGCTATCGATTAAAACAAATAGGTATTAATTAATTTGATAAATTTTAAAATAATTGGGTCAAGGCAATTCAATTAAAATGTTAATATGATAGATATTATATATAGAAATAAATGTAATTATGAATGAAGAAATTATGAGATATGTAGGAAATAATTGTTGTTTAGTCAAATAAATATGTTTTATACAAAAGCACTTTTATAATTATGAAGAGCTGCTATATGTAGGGATTTTAACCTGAGTTATAACGGGGACCCATGTCATTTTTTTATTGACAGTTGGTAAAAAAAACTGTCTCGCGCACTAGGAGAATAACTGATAATTATGTTATCAAACAATTAAATTTAACGTTGGCAAAACTCTGGAGATTGACAATCAAACGATTCAAATCATCAACCTCTCTCAATAACCTTTCTTTTTTAAAAGTTCTATTAGTAAAAGGTTTTTTAACAAACGCTCTATAATAAACAAGAAAAGATCAAAACTTTTTTATTATATACAACTATATACCAGTATTAAAAAATAAATCATTGCCTAATTTTTTGAATCTTACTATAAAAAACCGAAATTTTGAGATTTATAATTATAAGATTGTCTAGTATGGCATATTAATTTTATTTTTTTAAAAAAATAATCTATATAGAAATTCTTCGTTCAATAACAGTCGGAAATTAATGAAGAAAGAAAGTACCGGAAATTCATGACTTCAAACTAGTATCAAGACCGGGAAAGTTTGAAGTTGATTAATATAACAACCAATTAAAAGGACGAAAACAAATAATTAACAAGGAAAAATTATTCTCACCAATCTGAAACTTTCACCTATGAAAAAGGTTAGAATTCATTCAACAAGAAAATTTGCAATATTGAAATTTGATGATCATAGTCTATTTGACCAGTCGGGACATTCTGATAACTCATTAATACCGACATTATTGAGAGTCTTTGGTATTTTCATCGCCACTATCGCTACCTTGTGGCTGATTTTGATGATGGTGATGCTGCTCCAAATTCATGCCTAAATCAATCCTACTATTACTATATGCATTAATGGTGGCCATTATTCCCATGTTACTAGTGTCGGGCACGCCGAGTCCGAGCTGCTGAACCGATGGCGGTGGCTTCTGTAACACCATAGAACCAAGCTGAACCGGGCTGAACCTGCCGCCACTTGGGAACTCGAAGCCACCAATTCTCTGCATGGGAGATGCCTTGTACTGCCATAACTGGTGCTCTTGCTGCCCTGGACCCACCGTGGTCGTGGTGGCTCCTCCCGTCACAGGCAGCATCCAGAAGGCGTTGCCTACGTTGGTGGCGGCCGGAGCCATCGCCCACATGGCGGAAGCCGGGAGGAAATTAGAGGGCTGTGTTGAACTGGGTTTTTGTTCTGAACCCGGTTCTTGATCTTGCACCCCTGATCTCCCCAGTTTAGAAGCCGTAGGTGAAGCTGCCCCACTGCTATCTTCTCTAAACCGCTTTTTCATGTAACTCTCCTCCGGATCTTGCCCAAACCCGGTGTTGGAAGATAGCTGGTTGTGGAATCCTAGCATCCCGGTGGCGCCTCCGAGGAAGAGAGGAGCAGACTTGGACGGTGGAGCTGAAATGGTGGTGCCACTGCTGCGTAAAGACACGTTGAGGGTGGAGAAATTAGCCGGAATTGTACCTGTACCAGTGGCAGCTATAATTGACGGTTCAGCATGGTGCAAAAGCCACTCTATTGTCTCACCATCCGATTTATGGCCCAATTCTCTTGTCAGCTGAAAAACCCTAGCTGCACACAAGGCCGGCATGCGGATGCGCCGCCCCCGGCCGTCCACTTTCGTGTGGCGATCTTTCGATGGCTTTTTGGCCACTTTATTGTTCACGGCGGAGGATGTAGGGGCGGTGGTGGTGGTGGTAGAAGAGGATAAACCTAAGCTGGTTCTTGATTGCATGGAGATGGAGCCCATGAAGGGACCATGGGCTGGGGCCTGGCCGGACCCAGGGTTAGGTTCAGGTTGACTTTGGTGGTGAAGAGAAACTAGTTGGAGAGAAGATGGTTCTTGATTTGGTGCATGATGGTCCGAGCCACTGCCACTCCCTTGGGTTTTGCCATTTGGCTCCCTAAATTCCATCCTCTGTGGAAGTGAAGATTTTCAAGTGAATTTTCTTGAAACTCCAAACATGGTCGAATTCCAATTGTCAATTGATGAATCTTAGTGATGAAGCTTTTCTTAGCCAACTGAACAAGTGGAAGTAGTGGGGTGTGGGTAGGGTAGGGTAGGGTAGGGTTCTTTCTGTCCTTCTTCCTCAGTGGTTGACTGCTGTCTTTAGAGAGAGAATCTCTCTCTGTGTTTGTGATAGGGCTAGAGAGTAATTGTGGGATCCAACAAAAAGCTAAGGAGAATCAGTGTGCGATTGTGAGGTGGGGTGGGGTCAGGTGGGGACCTGAAGAAAAAGATGAATAAATATAGCAGAAGCTAAAGGTCACTCGTGGGGTCTAATTGTAAGGAATGAAATACAGTACAATTTAGCTGTCTTCGTGAATTGAATTTGCTGTATCCACAGCCACACACACACTTCATCGTTCTTATTGGATATTTGACAGTTTGTCATCTGTGTTTCAATATCTGGCACATGGAGGATAATGGAAATGGATTAGTAGTAAATTACTAATAATTTGAAGTCACTCTTTTTATCATTTAAGGTGAAAGTCGAACCCATATTACTTACGTTCTATGTTTGGCTCATGTTTATAAATTTTCAAATCGATCTTTATCATGTCCATGTTTGGTACATATTAAAATTTTCATTCTCATTCTTTTACTCATTTTCAACCACACATTATTCGATAAAATAATATTTTTCATCACATCAATAATTTTTTCTTCTTTTTCAACCACAAATTCTCTATCAATCTAATATTTCAATGCATTATTCCAAAATAATGTGGCTCAAACACACCCATTTATTTTATAAAATCCACAAGTAATACTAATCAATTTTTTATCTATTTATATTGTAACGTTTAGAGTGTGTTTGAGCCACATTATTTTGGAATAACGTATTCTGGAATAGTACTTTGATGGAAAATGTGTGGTTGAAAAAAAAGGAAAAGTTATTGATATAATGGAAAATATTATTTTATTAAATAATGTGTAGTTAAAAATGAGTAGAAAAATAAGAATAAAAAAAATAATGTGTACATTTGGCACAATTTATTTAATAATTCATTTAATTTCTTTTTGCTACTTTTCTTTATGAATTGTATGTCAGTGGAAGGTAGATAAGGTGGCTAAAGAGTTTTGTAGTGTGAAAGGTTGAATACTGGCTTGGAAAACGTGGAGGACAATAATTCTAAATAAAAAAAGTTTGGATTCTAGTCTTTTTACCCTAAACATTTTCTTCAATGACCGATTACTTAGCATTATTAATTGTTTCACAGAGTGATTATTCATTGAGTAATGCATTGCTTAAGAAGTTGACAATGACGATTATGATGACGCCTATCAATTCCAAGCACATTGAGTCCGATCATATGAAAATAAGAACAAAGTGTGTCTAATACTCCAAGTATTAGGTGATTCGTGTGAGCAAGTGCTTTAATCATCTTGGACGAGGAAGCACTTTCTATAAATCAAGGGACATAAATTAACGCAAAGCACAAGTTAAACCAGTGATACATCAATGATAAGATATTGAAGTCTTCCTTTAGTTATTTAGGTAACATCACCCATTAGGAGTAATTTTGATTTACTCACGTTTAAAATAAATAAAATGTTTTCGTCTTAAGTATGAAAAAAGTGTTAGTGTGAAAAATATTTATTCGAAATAAGGTCTTACATGATATAATCATTAAACAACTATGAAAAACATATTGTTTTTGTCTTCTTACATTTTTTTAGATTTTTTATTTGAATTACTTCCCATTGAAGTACAATCCTGATATGGCCCATGACAACTAGGACATGTTGAGTTGCCAAACTCCTCGGAAGTGACTAAGAAATTCCTCCACGGCTAATTGTCGGAGCATATTGATATGGAGAACAAGCATCAACCCTGCTCGAGAGCTCCAACTGAAGGATTGCATTTTCGGAGTTAAAAGCATTTTGAAGAGATTCTTTATCTATAAAGAGCATTTTATATGTTGTAGAAATCAACCATGCTATTTATACCAAAATGGTTGATAGAAGAGATTGACCGAACACTCATAATGGAGGGCCCACTTTTTTTGGAATTTTTTATTTATGCAAGGCCAGCGCGCATGTGAGAGGTTGTCAACCATTTTCTGTACAAATGAAAATATCCTATAGAAATCATCTTTAAATTTAGAGAGACATTTTTATGCAATCCAACAATGTTACTCTTTATTTTGCTTTTCATAATAAACATTTATTGATTTCTCCTTATACTTTAATTTAACATAATTTTCAATTTAAATGTGGTTTGAGTAGTTTAAAAAGTAAAGTATTGAAATATGTGATTTATTAAATACAATCAATAGACATTAAAAATACAGATTGAGTTTGACTCTCTTAAATTAATTTGAAGTCAAACCCATATTCTATTTTAATTTTAAAGAATTAAAATGGAGAATCTCTTGAATCTTATTTTTAAGTATTAACTCTTTAAAAATAAACTCTTGTAGATACTTTAGTGCATTTTCAATAGACTCTTTATTTATAGAGAGTATTTTTAAATTTATACTGTCAAAATTTTTATACACTCCAATAAGCTCTTCATTTTAACTCTTCATTTTGCTTTTTCTCAAGAAATGTTTACTGATTTCTCTTCATATTTTGTTATAATTTTTTATATATCAATTGACCAATTAATTTAAATGTGGTTTGAACAGTTTAAAAAGTAGAGTATTGAAATATGTGACTTATTTAATGCGATCATTGTATAATAAAAATAGAGAGTGAGTTTAGAGCTCATATTTAAGCATTGACTCTCCAAAATAAAGAGTAGTTTATATTTATAGAGTTTCTTGGAGATGCTCTTAACTAGTTAAGACTTTTTCCTTGCTCTTGAGAGCTGGGTGGCAAAGCGCTATTTACTGATTCTTGAACTGAACTAGCTCTAATAGATAGTTGAGGTCTTATTGATGAGAATGCCCAAATCAGGCAGTGTATTGGCTGCATCCATAAATGATCAGTAGGTTTTGATACTTGAGTTATCTTGAAAATTGTATCATTGATCTTCCTTGACATGTATAGACTTTGTAAATGTACCTTCATCCATTTCCCTCGATTACTTGCACAAGATGGTGGTTGAAAATGGTGGTACCTTTTCAATGAATTTGAATAATTCGGTTACTCATTGTATTGCAGCTGAGAGTAAAGGTCTCTCTTTCCCTCTCGTCTTATTTTAACCCTCCCCCTTCTCTCTCTCTCTCTCTCTCTCACTCACACACACACACACACACTCACACTCACACGCACACACTAACCCACTCTTACTTGCACTTGCGTTTTCTCAGATTCACACACGCTCATATATATTCCACATGGAAGTTAGCCTTGATACACAAATTTTTAACAGGTCTCAAGTTTCAGGCAGCAAAACGCCAAGGAGATGTCTTTCATTACTCTTGGCTATTTGATTGTTGTTCGCAGAAGAAGTTTCTTCCTTTACTGCCAAAGTTAGTCTTCTGTTATTATGCTTCTTAATCACTTCTATATTTGAACCTTCTTTTGTTTTTACTCTCATTCTGTTCCTGTTGCCTTCTTGAAGGTACTTCCTTTTTCTTTCCAACTCATCAAAGAAAAAATTGGAAGAAGATATTGATGAATTTTCTGATTCCTACTACTGGGATGTCAATATGGCCGACTTCAAACAGGTATGAGTGATTTCTGACCATTTAGTGATTACTCCAAATTCCTCTATGTGAAAACTGATAGGCTGGCCTAAACTGTATCTTGGAAAAAGTGGAACCAGTGTATGGAACCTGCCTTGATCATGCATTTATTTTCTATATTGCGGTTTTCAGCTCTTAAGCAACATTGACCGGAAGGAAGATACTAAAGCAATTGTCTACTACAAGAAAAAGTACTGCCCAGAGGAGAAATGGGCTCGCTTTCATGGTTACTGCATTTACTTCCACATTCCAAAACAATCTTTGTAAGATGATTGTTTCTTTATTACCTGACTAGGATCCATGCTCTTACTTTGTTGGACATCATAATCTTGAAGTTAGAATTCGATATTTGTTGTCCATGCATGATAGAAAAAATATGGATTGGAAAGTTCTATTGGAACTTGCAATGAGGAGGATGAAGATTGAAGTTTCCATGGGCGGTGGCAGTGTTGCTGACAATCTGTCTCATGCTTCTCATGTAGTAGTTATGTCTTTTCTGGAACTCTGTGTGGATTTTGACACTCTATTGAGTAGGTAAGCAATAATTTGTCATATAATGAACTTAGGATCAAAATGTTTTGGTTATTTTAAATTACCTGTGGAAATGAATTTAAAATTCCAATTGAAAACTTTGATGCGAACTTCTTGAAAAGGTCCTTGTTTTGATTCCTGTTCCATCTTTGAGCTTTTTGTCCCTTTCTCATTAAATTTAGCCTCTGTTTGGCAAACTTAAAAATCCCATGTAAATCATTTATAAATATTCAAACTTTATTTTTAACCACACATTCCAATGGACACGAGTATTATCCGCCATTCATTTCTATCTTTTTATAAATTAAGCCGTTTATTAACTCTTCCCAGGTGGAGTATTATTGATCCATATACATTAAGGATCGGAGTTTGCTCCATCCAACTAGATTATATTGTACTACAGCTGTTATCTGGAACATAATGGCAGGAATGAATCTCAGGAAACGAACAATTCTGGTCTTTTACTATGCATTATCTCTGAGTTACCCATATTGTGCTATGCACATCCGTGGAAGTTAATCTGTTACATGAATCTTCACAATTGAAAGGAAATATGCCCCTGGCAGTGTTCCTTTTTTGTGACATGATGATCAACTAAAATGATTAATCAAGGTTAAACGTTAATTATGATCAAGCATGGAGTTGTATAAATAATAATCACTCTCCATTTTGTTTATCAGTTTCTCAACGGCAGATAGGCGTCTGTTACATAGTAGAAGGTTGCATGTTGTTGGCTCTCAATGGTTGGAAGACTGCTTCGAGAAGGAACAGAAGTTGTCAGAGGATCGTTATAGCTTAAAGCCCCCAGGTTTTGAAGAGACTAATGTTGGAGAGAGGTAAGTTTAGTTTATCATTTATATCATGCTCCCGTGATACGGTTTGAATCTTAATTACTCAGGCTTAACGTAATCTCTGGAACCTCCATCCCTATCCCCCAAAAAAAGGAAATGAAGAAACGAAGAAATTGTGAACGGAGCTTTTAATAGAGCTAACAAAATGGCCAAGATGGCCCACCATCTCATGTTATGTGCATATACTATATAAATTAGGAGAGAATTCCATTTACATATTATGTTTGGGATAAATCCACAAACGCCCTTTTTGATATAAATAGTCATAGTTGAACATGCGTTGCACGTTATTATGAAATACTTTATAGGTGCAATAAACATAATATTGTAAGATGTGAGAATATAATAAGTAATTAATACAAATTGTTTATGTGAAATGAACTTTTGATTCAATTGAAATAAAAACAGTTTGTGAAAACAATTTAAATAGTTGAGAGTCAATTAGAATAGTCCCTCCATTTACTCTTTTGATCTGAACTAAATATCCAACGAATACCATCATTTATTCATTTTTCGCTTAAGATGTATTGAATATATCAATTGAAATTATTTATTATAGATACGCATTATAACCCCATATTTACTTTCTTAGTATCTTAACATTCATTGAATAAATCAATTGGAAGAAAACTCTAAAAATATTCATCTTTTTGTTCCAGATTTTTTTTTAATAAATTTAATTTACTATTCAATTGAGTGAAATGAATCTGTTAAATATATATTGATCATAACTAAATAATTGATGACAATATTGTTCAAATAATTAAGCCCTGTTTTGATTCCCATTTATTCCAAAATACATTTATTTTTCTTCTTTTTAACTACATATTTTTCAATAAAATAATATTACATGCAAAATTTTTTCACATTTTTAATTACATTCTCCATCCATTTACTATTCCAAAATGTATTCTTAACCTTTTAATGTGGCTCAAACATACTCTAAATGAATCAAATATATTGAAAAACGTAAATGTTATGAATCTGACTAATATGGCTAAATAAATTAGTACATATTGAAAAATAAAAAGCAAGGTAATCAATGTGTTAAATGTACATTAATCGTAACTAAATAGTTGACAAAATAATTAACGATAATATTGTTCAAATGGTTAATAAATTATTAAATACATATTGAAAAAGGAAAAGTAAGTTAATATTGAAATGATTGAATTATAGTAAGAAAAGAATAGTCTAAAAAATGATTCTCATTTGATGTAATATTTAATATATTATAGATGTGTCAAAGATCCCTTAGGTGTATTGACCTGTTTGACTTGTTCAATAACAACTTTGCTTTTATTAAATATGAAGATATTTCCTCTCCTTTTCTATTGGAGTATAACTCATAAGGTACACCTCTGAATGTATTGGAAATGCACCAAAAGAATTAGCTTTTAAATGCACAAGGCTAATTTAATCTTGTGAAATGTACCTTAAAGTGATCTGAAGCATAACAAGAAAAAATACTGTTAAAAGTTTGATTTCTCTTGCAAGAATTTAGTTAATTTTATGTATTGTGATACTATTCCTATCATTAGACTATGCCTTGCTGCACCGTGTATTTGGGTATTAATGGACAAAATGTTTGTAAGATGATTGGAGTTGAAATGAAGTCTTGTGGTTATTATAACAATAGATAAAATAGAAAATGAGGATTGACATAAATAAATGGCGGAGAAACCTATTGAGGATAGAATGACAAGTGGATGGTCTTGCATATAAAGGTTATATTGTCACATATTATGATACTATTTAGTTCCACGTATTCTAATATACTTTGTTTAATTTGATAAAAGGAAAATTGAAATAGCTTATCCCCATCCCCATCTTCACCTTCACCCCCCTCCAAATGTTGCTTCAGTTCGATACCATATCCATCATGTGACTACCGCCATTTCTGAATTGTTCCAAGTTCTAGCTATCATGCTACCATATCCAGTACATTAATTTGCTTTCCCTTGCACTTGTCTGCACCTATCCACAATTTGATTGTGCTTGTAAATGCTTCCATAAACACCTCTATTTTTAAGTACTCAACAACCTTAATAAGATTCAATTTATACTGCATCTTCTCTGGTGCACCAGTATTTACCCTCTCCAAGTTTCACGGGGTGCCTTTCTTCTGTCACAGTAAGGGACATTGTGCGAGAGTAGTCTGCTCCACTAGGCTACCTTCCTCCTGTCGGTCGTTTTGAGATGAAAGAAAATTTGATTACAATTTGTAGAAAGCTTGCAACATAAAAGTAAGATGCATTGAACGTAAATTGATTATTGATTGCTTGAAAGTTAGAAATTATAATTGATAAAAGTAGGAAATTACAATGGCTGGTGTAGGGGGCGAACACCAGAAAGTTTGAAAGATTTTTGAAAGACTAATACACTCCCTATAATAGCTTGTGGAACAAAAACCTAAGTGATAGAAGTATACGTTTAAATGACGAGGAATCATATTAAATGTTTACCAATATCAGAGCTATTTTACTATTAAAATAAACTATTACAATAGAAAGGAAATTACAACTCAAACCTGAACTAATATTTACAATGTGCGGCCGAAGTTGGGCAAACCGCGGCTGCAATTGGGTCAAGTGGCTTAAGCAAAGCTGCGGTCCTTGACACCAAGGATTGCATATCTAATTAACTTTACCTTCAATATGATGGTGCCGTTAGTAGTATTTATATATATATATATTTTTATTTTTTTTTTATTTTTTTTAATTTGATTCCAGACTCTAGTCACCATCAACACCTTAAATCTATTTTCCCAACTTAGCAGCCACCATCAGAGTCAAACTCGTGATTCCTCTCTACACCTCGCAAATTTAATTGAACTTTAACATGAACCTTCTTTGGTCAATTTGTATTGATTTGGAGCATTTAAAGGCATTGTTTAAGGAATATTTGGATTTTATACGTGAACAAATGAGTGCTAGCATATTTTTTGTATGGTGTACGAATGGAATTATTGTGTGCATAAGTTGTGTACTTCTAGCTTTCGTTTGGGAAGAATTTATAAACAGTTTAATTAATAAATAGATAGAAAGGATTGTTGAATAATTTTATATGGCTTGTGGGTCCATTGGAATGTGTGGTTAGAAATGGAGTTTTACTATTTATAAATGACTTAGAAACTTTTCCAAATGGATGCTTAATTGGTTTGTGCCACACTAATATTCTGCTGTATAAAGTTATGGTTGCCTGTGACTTTTTGTAATGAAAAATTCTTCTGCTAAATGTGTGTATACTTGAGTGTTCTTTACATCAAGGACTACGGAAATAGGGAAAAGTCTGTTGGTGAAAATACAAATTAGTTGGGGACTAATATTACTTTTCGTGACATTTGAAGATATACTTTTTGTGCAACTTATGCATATGCATTCTAGAATTTTCACTGCATACTTTTGCCGTTGTCAGCATTAGTAGACGGCTAGTAACTGGCTGTATCAGCAAATTATAGATAGGGAGGTCAGTGTCATTTCTGACATCTGAGGGTTGTGTTGCAAGTTGGCACGATAGGTGCGGTTAATTACCCTTAATGAAACAATAAAGTGACATTGTTAAGAACTAGTCCATTGCCTATGGTTATTGTTACTAGAGTGTGTTGTTATATATGTGGCTCATATAGAGTGGAATATAAGTTTACTGGATTAAAATGGTCGATGCCGGAGCGGAGCGGAGTGGAGTGAGGGGAGCGAAGCGGAGCGCACCAAATAAATTTCTGCTTCGCTCCTTGTGGATGTAGGCACATCACCGAATCATGTTAAATATTTATGTTGATTTCTCTATTCTTTTGCGCATAAAAACCAACGTGTAGAGTTGTATCGAGTAGATTAAGGAGGAAGACCTATGATGGTAAAATGGACATTTTGGATAAGGTTATGGAATACAAGGGTTTTGGTGATTGTTGGAGGAGACGGATTTTAAGTTGTATTTTGTTATGTTCAATGCTGGGCTGTTATCTTTCTCCTTTTTGCATCATTATCTATTCTTATCTAGTTATAATTTTTCTACTATTCGTAAGTATGATCATGGGGTTCGGAACCGCGATTACTGAGGAAACTTCATCTTTAAATCCCCTTTCAACTTTCTAGTTCTTAAAAGAGATTCTAGGCTATTTCCTTTATCCTATTTTATAGTGTAGTCCAAGGTACTTATGAACACGAAGGCTTCCACCAAGTTTTAAGAGGCTTGATTTTAACGCCTCGTGCCTGACCGTACACTTACATATTGTTCGCTCTTATAGAGCCTGAGCCCATCTAACCGCTCTGGTACTAGGATTCAATTTAAATCTCTTAAGGGAGATGTGTTCGAATCCTGGGGACGCGATACACATCTTGAGTGATAAGATGGGCTAAGTCTCTCCCAAGGTGGAGAGTACATAAGTGAACGGCCACGCACGAGGCTTGGGTCGCTACAAAAAAT
>CAIGRP010013487.1:0-17786 GCA_903798385.1 Fraxinus cuspidata
TGCATCGCACGTGCGTGCACTAGTTGTATGAAAAAAATCTTGTACGGTACAACTTAAAACCACCATACCACGTTCCTCTTTCTTGTGCATATTGGACACAAGTAACCATTAGATTTTGGACTAAAATATTTTAATATTTTCGATGTAATTGATACCTATGCATATATTAGATTGTTGCATGTTGAGATCATCAAAGTAAAAGTAGTGTAATGCATTTTTTTTTTTAGAAGTTTTTGAACTGTTTTTTCTTAAAAAGTAAGGAAAGCTCAATGAAATAATTTCTTATAAGGTAACTTTAAATATTGAGATAGTATACCATAATGGAGGATGACAAGCAGTACCAACTAGTAACAACTTCCTCAATAGGGGTCTCTTAGATGGGATGTGATAAATGCAAGTGTTAAAAGGGTCGAGTTGAACCATTCGGTTCATCCACCATCAAGCTTGGCTCAACCCACATGGTGAGCCAGCTCGTGCTCAAATCACGAGCAATAATCTTCTCGTAGAGTGGAACACTTCAACCTTCGAACTTCCTTATTGACTAACTGTTCATTAGATAATTGGTCAAATATTGTCAAAAATCAACATTTCTAAACTAATTTGTGTTAGATTTTTGATGTAATTGGCAAGTTTGTAAACAAAAGGGACTAAGTTTAAAATGTTGTAAAAGTCAAGGAGTAGATTGCAAATAATAGAAATTGAGTTATATTAGGTCTAGGGTTCGAGAATGAAAAAGAAGGGAAAACGGTGTCGCAATTTCACTAGATTTTTGAACATATATAAAGAATTCTTTTGGAAAATTAATTTATAAATATATTTGAAAATATGGAGCATTTTCTTTTTATGATTTTTTTTTTGGGATTTATTCATTTTATTATCACGTCTTTAATTTTTAGTTTATCGTCAAATTATTTTGCATTCGTACATAGTATTCATACTAATCAGCCTATGAAAAAAGGGGACTTTGTCTATCTAGGATTGTCCATTTTAGGCATTAAATTTTTTAATTTTTTCAGGTTAGATTGGGTTGATTTGGATTTTAATTCAAAACCCGAGAACCAATACAACAAGACCTCAAATTTGATTTTCTAGCCCAATCCAACCCAACCCCATTGAACTTAAAAAACCCACCAAACCACTCTGTGTGGGTTAAGTTGGTCGGTTAGAGCGATTTGAGTTGTTTTTGCCCAAACCTAATCATAGTCACGTGCTAATCACAAACGACACAAGGTCATCATTACAAAGATGCATTTGTAGGTCACAATTATAAATTTAATTGCAAATTACATGTTTTTATAGATTTCATGTTATTTATTCGAACACAAATTAAAATTAAATAGTCACAATTTATTTATTGGTTACAAAGACACAAATTGTATGCCTCGATTACAAATTTAGTCACAAAACATATATTTTTTAGGTTGCATATTATTTGTTGATCATAAATTACTGATTTCATTGGTCACAATTACACAATATTGACTGCTATTATTAAAATGTAAGTCGAACTACTATATAAATAGAGAAAGTTCTATTCGTTCACTCATTTCTCGAGTTAGATTATAATCAAATCGTTATTAAAATGTCTATAGTTTTGAGGTCATTCAAGAACAAATTAAATGAATTGCTACTCTTTTGAGGTTAAGTGAATGAATGGTTGGTGTATGCATCCATGACCTGTAGAAATTGGTTAAGTATATTTTTATGTCAATTTCGATCAAATATTCGAACTTAATCCGATAGAGTAGATCATTTTGGTATATTTGGATTGACAAATTCAATTTCGGATGAATGAGAAATTGCAGTCTAAAGTTGAAAAGGGAAGAGAGGAAAATTGACTAAAAAATTGTCTAATTCCGCAGCTCGTCTAGAACTCGAGCGGTGAGGCTGTCGCTCAATCGATAAGCGAGCGATAGACTATCTATTTTTGAAACTCAAGCGACAGGTGAACAACAACAAAAGTTGTAACCCTTTTCAAAGGTTGCTGAGTTTTGAGGCGTGTTTTTTCCACTTACAACCTCTCCTCCTCTATAAATAAGACCATTGGGACGTTCATTATTTCATCTCAATGATATGCAATCATAGTATAACATAAAATTTTGTCTTTTCTTAGTCAAATTTCTGCATTAAAAACTGTTTTCCATTTTATTCAAAGGGGTTACAAAAAACTTGTCTTTTAGTTCGTTGTTCTTGTGTTTTGTTGGTTTATTTTCTATTTTGTGTAAATAGAAATGAATACGGTTAACAATACCGATACTTCTTTGAATTATTCATTGAATATGGGAATTTAAGAAGGAGTTGTACCTAACTTAGGTCCTACCATTGTGATTCCTTCGATTGTGCTTGCCTCTTCCACCGTTTATACAAATTCTGTTCTACATTGAGAGAAACCGAAGAAGTTCAGTAGGGTTGATTTCAAGAGATGGCAACAAAAAATATTGTTCTATCTTACAACCCTATACTTGGCAAAATTCTTGAAGGAAGATGTTTTTACCGTGCAAGAAAGGGAAAATAATAGGGTATCAATGATATCATTGGATGCTTGGAACATTCAAACTTCTTATGGAAAAACTATGTACTCAACGAGTCATACAACACATTATATTATGTGTATATTTCCATGAAATCTGAAAAGGAACTATGGAAATTCTTAGAGAAGAAATACACAATTTAAGACACTAGAACTAAGAAGTTTATCCTAGGAAAATTGTTGGACTATAAAATGGTAGATTCAAATATGGTCATTAGTTAAGTACAAGAATTGTAGGTAATTCTTTATGACATTCATGCAGATAACATGTCTCTCAGTAAATCATTTCAAGTGGCTGCAATTATCGAGAAACTTCCATCCATATGGAAAGATTTTAAGAATTATCTCAAGTATAAGCGCAAGTAGATGAATATTGAAGAACTCATCATTAGGTTGAAAATTGAAGAAGATAACAAAAAATCGAACAAGGGTGTTAGGAGTCATATACCAAAAGCTAAGGCTAATGTGGTAGAATGAAATAACAAGAACAACAAAAGGAAGCATTCTGTGTAACCTTCCAAGAAAAATGCAAAAAAGTTCAAGAAAAATGCTATAATTGTGGAAAGGTCGAACATCGCTCTGTTGATTATCGCAAACCTTAGAAGTGCTCAAATGAATATCCCTGAATTTGATGGTATATCAGATATAAACTTGTCGGCCGCTATTTCAGAATGCAGCAATGTTGAAAATCTCATGGAATGGTAGGTGGATACGAGTGCTACCCATCATCTTTGTGTTGACAAAGACATGTCCTAATTCTACACCCCAACCGATTGTGAGAATCTATTCGTGGGAAACTCTTTAAGTTCAAAAGTGGAAGGACAAGACAAAGTAATTTTGAAAATAATATCGGGCAAGGAACTTATCTTTAACCACGTTCTTCATGTGTAGAATATTCTCAAGAACTTAGTGTTGGGTTCTTATTAAGCAAGAATAGTTTTAAATTAGTTTTTGTATCTGATAAGTTTATACTTACCAAGAATAATATATATGTAGGCAAATGCTATGTAAAAGATGAAGTATTTTAGATGAATGTCTTTACTGTTAGATATTTAATGTAATTGGCTATTCTTTGAACAAAAATGACTAGAGATGATATGTTGTAAAAAGTCAAGAAGTTGTGTGCAATTAGTATAAGTTGTGATATTTTAGGTTTAGGGTTCAAGAATGGAAAAGAAGAAAAAACGATGCCGCAATTTCGCTAGACTGTCACCAAGGCTTGACACAAGCGTAAAAAACAGAAACTTTATCGTTCAACTGTACCTCACCTTCGCTTGAGCAACAGTGTCATCCGAAAATTTTTTGATTTGTTTTTGAAATACTTTTAGTCCGGCCCATTCATTCTGTAACCTACATATAAATACTTGAATGCCACAAAACGTAATTTCGAAGGTTAATCATTGAGCAAACATTTGACTTTTCATATTCTCTTCATCCTCTTGAGATTTCAACCTTTATTGTTCAAATTGATTTGTTCTTAGCGGTGAAAAACATCAGTTTCACAATCCAAATACCAAACTGATGCTTCATCTATATTTGTCAGAGTTTTGAAGATCAAGAGAATGTCACTGAAGTTCTAGTCTTTGAAGAACCCAGCGTTCTTCATGAATCCACAGGAGATAGAAGATTTCACAAAGTTAGGAGTTGATGTAGGAGAGCGCAATCTAGGAGAGTTTTGGAAACTACAACTGGGAGTCGGTACAGGAGCATAGAATCCAAGGGAGCTGTAGGAATTGTAGTCAGGAGATCATATAGTACGTGTCATCGTCTAATCTGGTAAACTGTAAGTTATAAATCGTTTATAGTGGATTGTTGACTAGCAAAGTGCCCGGGGTTTTTACCTAGTTGGGGTTTCTCCGTGATCATACAATGTGTTATTTATTGTTTTATTTACTGAGTTTATATTCTGCGGCATTCAAATATAGGATAATTGAACTGTTTGTATAATCATGTAGAAGTAATTAATTGGTGACTTGTTGATGGTTAATTAAAATTTGTTAATTCGCATTTACACCTATTCACCCCCTTCTAAGTGTAGTTTGAGTCAAACTACGTGATTTTCACTTATCATTATACCAAATAATTCTCAAGGAGTAAAATATCTTCTTCAATTTATATTCTTGAATCATCTAATTTATGATATCATAGATACTAAGTGTAGTTTGAGTCAAACTACGTGATTTTCACTTATCATTATACCAAATAATTCTCAAGGAGTAAAATATCTTCTTCAATTTATATTCTTGAAGCATCTAATTTATGATATCATAGATTAGGACATGTAAATTTTAGTTCTATACACAAATTAATGAATTTAAATTTACTACCAAGTATGCATTTTAATACAAATGGAAAATACAAAATTTGTGTAGAGGCTAAGTTAGCTAAAAAGGACGTTTCATTCGGTTGAACGAAGCACAAAACCTTTGAAACTTGTTCCCACACATATATGTGATTTAAAGTTTGTCCAAACAAAAGATGATATAAAGTATTTCATTACATTCATAGATGATAGTACAAGACACTATTACGTATACTTGTTGAAAAGTAAAGATGAATCATTGAAAGTGTTTAAACACTATAAAATTGAAATTGAAAATTAACTTGAAAATTGAATAAAGACGATTCGTAGTGATTAAGGCGGAGAATGTTGCACCGTTTGAAGAATTTTGTTCAGACTCTGGAATTATTCATCAAACAATAGTACCATACTCACCTCAATCTATAGTGTTGCTGAATGCAAAATTCGAACACTTAAGAAAAAGATGAATGCAATATTTATTAATTCAGGCTTATCTCAAGAATTGTGAGGGAAAGCTATACTTTTGGCAATTCATATCTTAATAAGATACCATACAAGTGTAAGGTTGAATCACCTTATGATTTATGGAAATGTCGAAATTCTTCCTATAAATATCTTAAAGTATGGGGGCGTTTAGCAAAGGTACAAATACCTAAACCTAAACAAGTAAAGATTGGACCTAAAACAATATATTGTCTTTATCAAATATGCAAACAATATTAGTGCATATCGATTTTTGGTTCATAAATATGAAATATTTGATGTACATATAGGTACTATCATTGAGTCAAGTAGCCATGTCAACGAGCCGAGCCGAGCTGGACCACGAGTTGAAACTCAAGCTCGGGCTCGGATTGAGCAAAATACGTCCGAACTTTTTTAGGTCCGAGCCGAGCAAAAGCTCGGCCAAAAAATGAGGCTTGGCTCGAGCCTTAGCGGATCGAGCCGGTTCGTGTTTTTTTAATTCGTTATAAATCTATAATTATTTATAATGTATTTAAATTTTGTGCAATTTATACGTGTTATAAATAATATATATATATATAAACTTTTAAAAAAATTTAAAAAGTAAAAAGACAGATGCCTGCAATGCAGGCAATTGTATTTTTTAATTTAGTCTCGAGCTTTTTCTGAGTCGAGCCAACTAGCTTTTTTACCATCGCTAGAGTCAAGTAATGATGCTTTCTATGAAAACATATTTTCGTGTAAAGAAGTAAGCTCACACAAATGAACTTACGATGCTGCAAACGGAAACTATCAAGAAGATGGTAATCATCAAGTAGATGAAGAACCAATGCGCATAAAAGGCAAATGAATCATAAGACCTTTGGTCCAAATTTTCTAGTTTATTTACTAGAAAATGATCCAATGACATTTAACGAAATAATGCCCACTCCCAAATCTCATTTTTGGAAAGAAGCATCAAATAATGAAATTGAATCTATTATGAATAACCACACTTAGGAATTTGTTGAACTTCTTCCAAGAGACAAATTGTTTGGTTGCAAGTGGATCTTTAAAAATAAATTGAAGTCGAATGAATTAATAGACTAGTATAAAATTGGACTAGTAGCCAAATGGTATAAGAAAAAAGGACTAGATTTCTTCGATACCTATTCACATGTTACAATGATCACATCTATAAGTGTATTGATTGCAGTCGCTACATTGCACAATCTTGCAACACATCAAATTGATGTTAATATTACATTTCTAAATGGTGAATTAGAAGAAGAAATATACATGGAACAACTTAAAAGATTTGTTGTTCTGAGAAATAAGAAGAAGGTGTGTGAGCTTGTAAATTCGTTGTATGGATTAAAACAAGTACCGAAACAATGACATGAAAAATTTGATAAAACTATGTTGTCAAATGGCTTCAAAATTAATGAATGTGACAACTATGTTTATATCAAAACCACACCTAACAATACGTGATTATATGTCTATAGATAATGATATGCTAATCAAGAAAAATAATTCGAACATTATTAACTCAACTAAGAAAATGTTGATAATATATTTTGATATGAAATATATGCGAGTTGCTGACTTGATATTATGGATTAAAATTTATAAGACACTTGACAGTTTTTCATTGTTCTAAACTTTATATTGAGATTTAAACCAATTAAAACACCAGTGAACTTAAGTTTACATTTAGCCTAAATTAAAATTAATCTTGTATCTCAATTAAAACAGTTTGTATACTATCAACTGCACGCTTCCAGATATAGCATATGCAGTTAACAAGTTGAGTTGATTTATAAGTAGTCCAAGTACTGAACATTGGAAGACATTAAATCGAGTTCTTAAATACTTAAAACACACGATTAGTTATAAACTATACTACTCAAGATATCCTACAGTATTAGAAGGATATACCTATATGAATTTGATATCTGACACAAATGATTCAAAGTCTACAAGTGGTTATGTGTTTATCAATGGAGGCTGAGCTGTGTCCTGAAAATCATCTTTCGTTTGAACATATCAAGCTAGTACGATGGAATCTGAGTTTATTATCTTAGATAAAATCGGAGAAGAAGTAGAACGACTTCGTAATTTTCTCGAGGTTATTCCATGTTGGGAAAATCGGTACTTGCGATATACATTGTGATAATCAATCGACAGTTGCAAATGCACAAAATAGTATGTATAACGATAAATCTCGACATATTCATCGAAAACATAATATCATTAAACAATTGATATCGAATGGTATAATATTGAACTAAGCAAACTTGTATAGTTCGATCGACGATGGAATCTGAGTTTATTATCTTAGATAAAATCGGAGAAGAAGTAGAACGACTTCGTAATTTTCTCGAGGTTATTCCATGTTGGGAAAATCGGTACCTGCGATACATTGTGATAATCAATCGACAGTTGCAAATGCACAAAATAGTATGTATAACGATAAATCTCGACATATTCATCGAAAACATAATATCATTAAACAATTGATATCGAATGGTATAATATTGACTAACTATGTTAAATCAAAAGAAAACATAGGTGATAATTTGATGAAAGGACTAACAAAAGATCAAGTATACCATATTTTTATAGGAATGGGCCTAAAATCTATTGAATGGAATCAACATAGCGGAAACCTTACCTTGTAGATTAGAAATCTCAAGATTTTGGTTCAATGGGACAAATAAGTTATGAAAGATTTATGGTAAAATACTTATTCCCATTCTTACAAATATAAAGTGTATAAGGATAAGCATACACTTTTAATGATTTCTATATCTTGGAAGTAGACAAGAGATGCATAAGATCACTTATATTAGTTTGAAGTAGGGCTGCATCTACGATAATTTGAGGCTTAAAATTCTCTTAAAGCACTTATGAAATCAAGAGTTGTTCACGACCAAAATGAATATAACCATTTATAATTGAAGTTCTTAGATGAGTTATGGTGTTGGTACAGTTGTTTTAATTTTCACGAACGATTGAATGGTTTAAGATATAGTTTTCACCCATTAGCATAGTAAATTCGATTGTACTCAACTAAGGAAAGTTTAAAGTCACATTCCACATATTCTAATGCTATAACTTGTCGTATGTACTCCTTCATTTGAGTTTGCATATAATTTGCATAGTGTATTGTATATTGTGGAATCTTCATTCGTGTGGGGAATTGTTGGAAATGGTTAAGTATAAAATCATTGAAAAGTGACTTTCATTTCAATTTCGGCCAAATATTTGGACTTGATCCGATAGTCAAATTATGGCAGTAAATAGACTATCTTGTTCTACTTGTCGAGTAGATCGTTATAATATATTTAGAATGACAAATCCAATTCTGGATGAACGAGAAATTGCTATCCAAAATTGGAAAGGAAAGAAAGGAAAACTGACTGAAAAATTATCTAATTTCGTCGCTCGCCTAGCGCTAGAATGATAAGGCTGTCGCTTAGCGAAGTAAGGGCAATAGACACGCAACAGCAAAAGCTGCGACCCTTGGCAAATGTTGTTGAGTTTTGAGGCATGTCTCTTTACTCACAACCTCAACTCCTTTGTAAATAAGACCTTTGTGATGTCCAGTACTTCATCCAAGTGATATGCAATCATAACATAACATAAAATTTTATCTTTTCTTAACCAAAACTCTACATAAAATTTTTTTTTCCATTTCATTCAAAGGGAGTACAAAAAATCTATTTTTCGATTCGTTGTTCTTGTATTTTGAAGTGCTAAAAACACAATAAGATAGTCATTGTATCTTGAGAGTTGATCTCCATCATCTGTAGGCACCGTAGCGAGGACAAAATTGACTTAAGTACAAATGTTCAACTCTTGTCTCGACTTTACATCTATTTCTCTTGATGTTACTTTGTTCTATTCATTGACATTTTTTTTTGGTGTTTTATTATTCATTTCTTTGCCGTTACTTAGTTAGTAAGGTTGGTAAGTTCAATTTTGATTTTAAAGTCATCACTCAAATCCATTTTTTTTTTTATCAACATGACCAAGTGAAGGAAGGTGGAAAAAAATATTTTTCAGAACTGAAAGAGCATGTACTCGTCTAGGGAGCTCTCGAGTCAGAGTGGGAGTAGATCAAAAAAATGCTTTGCCATTGTTGTGCAGTTTATAAGTACAAATTTAGGATATTCATGTAAAGGATTAGTCTCATCAGGAATGACCATTTACATGAAAATGAATGCCCGGAAAGAATTCAAATCAATTCAGAGTATAGTTGATTGACATTTATTTCTTTTTTGATACATAGGATTAGACACTATAGTTGAGAAGATTATAACTTCTATTTTTACTTTTTTTTTTAATATTTTAATGTACTCTTCTATCTTATCAAATAGGCCATAAAGTGATTCTAACACCTCTTAGTCGAATTTATAATTTTCAGCCATTAACTGCTAAACCAATAAATTAGCAAAATATTAAGATACGGATGCGGTACTAGTGATGGGCCTTTCGAAAATCAATCATGTTTGGTGTACAATTTTTTTACAACATTTTTTACAACATGCTACGTTGCATGTTGTCTTTGGACATTTTAAAAAATAATTTATCTTTTTAACCAACACTTTGTCAACACATACAACACTGTCAACAATGTTGTTACAATTCATTGTACAAATGACATTATCCTTCGAAAATAATGTTATACAGAATATTATAAATATAAATAATATAATAGTATATTATGAAATCTTTTATATTTATTTGGTTTATATGATTTTTTTCCCCCACGCGATTGGGCCAGATTAGACACAACTGATGGGCCTTTTATTGCAAAGAGGTTTGAAGGGTGATTCAACAAAGGGAAAGTTTTATATACTACAATAGTTTAATAATATAATTTCAAAATGTAACAAACTTGTGAATTACTTTTAAAAGCCAGTTGGCATGCGACTATAACCTATTCTAATAAATGATTGAGACTTATAAATTGTATGATTGTGATTTAATATGATGTCTGATTGTGACATAATTTATATGTGACATGTTAGTTATATTCATATGATCACCTGGTATACGAAAAAAGGTTAATTTTTTTTTTAATGAAAATAAAATTTTTAAAAATTAATTTTCTCATGATGGGGAGAATTTGGGACTAAGGTTGGGACTGAGTTGGGTTGGGTCTATTTTTTGTTCAATCCAAACATAATCTAACACGATCGGTTTGATTTAAAATCAAACCAACCTTTGAATTCGATTGTTGAATTTGGATAAATTATTAAAATTTGAAACCACTTGAAAATCTTCGTTCTTTTTAACCTATATAAGAAATTCTTTCTAAAAAATAATTATAAATAAGTTTGAAACTATGAAGTATTTTCTTTTTACAATTTTTTTTGGGATTATTTATTTGATTATCACGTCTTAATTCTTAGTTTATCGTCAAAGTATTTTGCATTTGTACATAGTGTTCATGTCAGTCAACCCATGTAAAAAAATGGACGTTTGTACATTCGAAGTCCTCTTATTTCCATTATTGTGTCTATTTAGGCTTTTTCAATATAGCTATTAAAATTTTAATTCATTGGGTTGTGTTGGAATGGGTTTTAATTCTAACCCAAGATCTAACCCAACCCAACCCGACCTCAAATTTGATTTTTCAGCCCAACCTAATTCAGTTGAACTTAAAAATCAATCCAAGTCGAGGGTTGTGCTGGGTTGATCGTTTTGAACGGTTTTGATTGATTTTTTACCTTGCCTATTTGGGAGCTTGGACTAATGGATTGTGCACAGCTTATTGGGCTGGCCCATAATATTATTATGGAGGCAACAGATCAACTTGGTAATCAGCATGTAGAATTTTTTATTTTTAGGAGAAGTGCGTATAAAACTAGGCATTACCAATTATTTCAAAAATCATCTAGTTAAAATTATCAGTCACCTACTGGGTTGGAATCTTTGATATATCGGATAATGTTACGGATTCCTTTTATTTCTACTCCAAAGAATATTTGATATATTGGATATATTGCAATATAGAGATCACCTATAGAAAATGAAATTTATCCAAAACTATTTATTTCTTTATTTTTTTCATATGATCTCAGATGGATTCGTAAATAAAAATTTGTTCTAGAGTCAATTGGGAAGTTTATAAAATCTGGAAGCCTTAGATAACCATTTCACTTTACCTATAAGTTTAGTAGACCTCGATAATGGCTAAATGAATTATTCGATTGAACTCAAATTGAGTCTTGGTGGCTTAAAGGGAACTATACCTCAACAAGTACAAAAAATATTGAGAAATTGTATTATTTACTTATCTAGTTATTTGTTAAAATTCAGCAAGTATAATGTATAGTAGAGAACTAATAAAGTAACGAACCAAGTATCTTTTGTACGGGAATTGTGCATTTTGTTTTTACTTTATTAAACCTAACTTTAACTGTACGGAAACAAACGAACTTAGTACAAATCCTTGTTTGGTAATAAAACATTGGTGGAGTTTGGTTTCTTGAATAAATTTAAGATGCCAAAGATATTATTTTATTGATGTTACTAAAAATGTTTCCAAATACATTCTGAATGTGCGAGCTAATTATGTCAATTATTAGTATAAATTGACGTGTTATTTTCTCTTTAGAAGCACGTAATTTAAGGATTTTTTAGAGGAAAAATTACAAGCTTAGCATCCTGATTTTTCTTGTTATTTTTATGAGTTGTTCAGAGAGTTTATAGGAGATTTATACCACACTGCAGTAGTGTCATGATACCTATCCTGGATTTCATTAAGATTGGGAGGTTTCATAACTTTCATTGGAGTCCCCAAGCAGACGAATCATTTCGATTGATTAAACAAAAGCCGACTTCCGCTCCTATTCTGTTACTATCTGATTTTACTCAACCTTTGAGTTACACTGTAATGCTTTGAATGTTGTCATAAGTACAATTCTTAGTCAGGCAAGTCGGTCCATGGCTCATTTCCGTGAAAAGCTCTGGCCCTAAGTATCGATATAATACCTATCATGTAGAATTATATGCTGCAGTCCAATTTGGCTCAACTATCTGTTTCAGAAAGAGTTCGTGTTATATATTGATCATGATGCCCTTAAACACCTTGGTACTCAATGTAAGGTGTTTGCTCAACATGTAACATGGATTGTATACTTGTAGCAATTCACTTTCGTAATTAAACACAAGGCATGCACTTTGAACAAAGTGACGATGCAATGAGTAGGCGTCAAACTCTCTTGACGGAGTTATGGGTAGATATATCAGGCTTTGAGGCCTTATGTGTCTTGTATGCTACTAATCCTTATTTTTCTAAAGTTATTGGAGGATGCACAGTCAAATTTTGTGAGGATTGACGGTTTTCTCTTCGAAGGAAATCAATTATGTATTCTAAACAACAGCCCGCGCCTTAACATTGTATAATAAAGGACACGTAGGTCGTAATCGTACAGTACATCTTGTTGTTGCGTCCTATTATTGGTTGACGATGCAGAAGGAAGTGGACAGATTTGTTGAAAGATGTCATACGTGTCATCTTTCGAAAGAAAATGCTACAAATGCTTGATCGTACATGCCACTATCTATCCAACCCAACCTTGGACTGATGTGAGTATGGATTTTATTGGGGAATTTAGCCATTTAACATTGTTGGAAAATGTATTTGGCGAAATGGTTTTTGACCAATAACGAAAACAAAAAATATAAAGCAAAATATTTTAGTTGGCAAAATGATAAATTCTCCTTCAGTTATTAACTCAATAATCCCCAATTTTCCTCATTTCAATCTGTAATTTCTCCTCCAAATTCACTGTAAAATCCTAGTTTCTATTTTTTTAGAAAATAACATCTTCTTCCCCTTTTCATCCTCTTCAATTTTAGTTCCTCAAAATCACAATCAACCATTTTCTTCTCTTCGGTCACCATTTGTCCTACCCTAAAATCATGTTCTTTATTATATTCTTCACTTATTTTTTATATCTTTAGAGTATTTGAAAAAGAGTTTGGTTAGCATATCATTTACATTGAAAAATCACATTTACATTGGAAAAAAGAAATGCACTTTTAGAAATTTCATGTAAACTGTACTTATATTTTGAATATAGTATCGAATAATATTTAGTTGGTGTTGTTTTCGTATTTAGTGTATTTTTTTTTTTTTGTGTTGTCTGCAACTATTTGATGATAATGGCACTTCAACTGCTATCTGAAATGTAGTACACCACTCCAGGCGTTATTTGCTATGTAAAACAGCACTACAGTCGTTATCTACTATGGTAAGATTTTTTCAACGAAATGACCTCTAATAATGGACTTACCAACGTATATAACACAGAAAAATTGACTACGTCACAAAGAACGATTGAAATAACATAGCTTTTATATTATTGAGATGGTGAAAGCACAAGTCGTTCTACTCATATGTGTCGATTAAGTTAATGAACATATCTCTCAACGTTTGCATGTGTCATGTGCATATTACAACATAAATATGTTCTACTTATTATTTCTCAGTGCACGAATGAGTCGTGGCTGCTTATACTCGTGTTTATACACGTAACATCATAAATGTCATTTTCATGTCTAGTAACGAACAAGTGTCACACTTGTGTTGTTTTGAAATATACACCTTTATTTGATTTTTTTAATAAAACATCTTATAATGGACTCCCTAACGTATATAACATAAAAAGTTTGATAATGTCATAAATAACGTAAATGAGTTCCACTTATTGGTTCTCAAGATACAGATAAGACACATATGTCATATTTGTGTTTACATATATAATGGCACAATGGCCTTTTTCATCTTAATAATGACATTTGTGACGTTCTGTTGATTTTTCTTACATTTTGATTTTTTTACTACAACGATGACCAACAACCAACCCCCTAACATATGTAAAACATAAAGGTTGATCATGTAACAAAAAAAGATAGAAATGACATAGATTATATGTTATTCAACAACGGACCCCTAACGCATTTTTGTCGTGATTATTTTGTATATTAGATTGTGGTTTCTTTACAGTTTAGTACATAGAATTTTTACAGGCTCGGTTCAATCTAGAGTTGATTTGTCCACTTGGAAGAATATATTTGCAGAGATATTTGCATGACACTTTGATCCGTATATTTAGTTAAATGTTTAAAGTTACTTTTTGTCCTTACTTTTAAATAGATTGATTTTTAGTTGAACATGTTTAATTTAAGTTAAATGTTGTATGCATAGTTATATTGTTGATGCCTTTAAGTTAAATGTTTACGTTTCAGTTATACATTTCTTTTCAGAATGTTGTTATCCCATGTTAACGACAAATGTGATGTTATTAGAAATATAAGCATTCAATAGAATGAAACGGGTGCTGTTATTGAACTTATAAGAGGGGCATGAGAATAATGCAAGTGTCGTTATGTTTGTTACAAGCTTTCATGAAAACGGAACAAATGTTGTTATTGAGATGAAAACGTTTATGAAAATGACACAAGTGTTGCTATGTTTATAAATATAAGTGTCTTTGAGAACGAACATGTGTTGTTACTCAGATGAAAATGTCTATAGAATGGAACAAGTGTCATTACTTACATATAGCAGTCACGCGCCCATCCTTATCCCTAAAATGATATCGGATGAATATATGAAAATGATTTGTGCTTCCATCAACTTGATATCATATAATTTATATTATTTCAACCATTCTTTGTCACATGATTAAGATTTCTCGTATATAATTTATCAAAAAATACTAGAAATCAACAAAATGGCAAAGTTACCTTTACTGAGCAGAAAACGACCCTTGTGTCGTTCTATTTATAAACAAGATTATAAGCAATCATGCTCCATCCATTCCCCAAAAAATAATAAGTTAAACTCATTTAAGCTGTAAAACGAACATGATATTTACAAAAGTTAAGAGATTCATTACTTATATTCTAATGAAAACAATAGAACCACTTCTGCTTTCATCAACTCTATCATACAATTTATGTCATTTCAATTATTTTTTGTCACATGATCAATCTTTTTGTCTTACGTATTCCAAGTGTCCAATGCTTGAGGTCGTTGTATTGGAAATAAATCAAAATATAGAAAAAATCTATAAAATGACACAAGTGATTGACAAAAAAAAGGCACTTGTATCATTCTATTTTAAAACACGATTGTAAGTAGTCACACCCCATCCGTGCTCTGAGAAACGATAAGTTGAACTCATTTAAGTTGTAAGGTGGACATGATATTTACAAAATTTAAGAGATATACTCATTACTTTTATTCTAATAAAAATACTAGAACCATTTGCGCTTTCATCAACTCTATATCATATAATTTATGTTATTTCAACCGTTCTTTGTCACGTGATCAACCTTTATGTCTTACGTACGTTAGGGATCTAATGTTTGAGATCGTTGTGTTGGAAACAAATCAAAATATATAAAGAAATTGACAGAACGACACGAGTGACATTACTAAGAAGAAAATTGCTCTTGTGTCGTTTTGTTTGTAAACATGACTATAAGTAACCACGTCCCATCCGTACTCCGAGAAACAATAACTTTAACTCATTGAAATTGTAAAATGGACATGACATTTAGAAAAATTGAGAAAGATGCTCATTGCTTATACTCTAATAAAATAATAGAATCACACGTGCTTTCATCAACTCTGTATCATAAAATATGTTATTTCAACCGTTATTTGTCACGTGATCAACCTTTCTGTCTTACATACGTTAGGGGTCTAATGTTTGAGGTCATAGTATTAGAAACAAATGAAAATATTGAAAAAATCAATAGAACGACACAAATGATGATACGGAGAAGAAAACGGCCATTGTGTCGTTCTGTTTTTAAACACGATTATAAATAGCAACGTCTCATTGATACCTCTAAAAAAATAATTTGAACTCATTTAAGTTGTAAGACGAAAATGACATTTACAAAACTTGAAAGATATGCTCATTATTTATATTCTAATGAGAATGATAAAAACACTTGTGCATTCCTCAACTTTATATCATAAAATTATGTCATTTCAACCATTCTTTGTCGCGTGATCAACATTTATGTCTTAGGTAGGTTAAGGGTCCAATGCTTGAGGTCGTTGCGTTGGGAACAAATTAAAATATAGAGAAAATCAACAAAATGACACAAGTGACGTTACTGAGAAGAAAACAGCTTGTGTCATTTTATTTTTAAACATGAATATAAATGGCCATGTTCCATTCGTGTCCAAAAAACGAAAAGTTAAACTCATTTAAGTTATATATAACAGATAATAGTTGTACTATCCCTTTTTAATAGAACGATTGTACTATCGTTCTAAACTAAAGATAATGGCAAGAGTGCTGTTATCATCTAATAGTTGCAAAAGGCAAAAATACAATAAATCCAAAAACTAATAAGTTTTGAAATATCTTTCCATATAATATTCAATAATAAAAGCGCAACTTACATGAGATTTGTAAAATTACATTTCTTCTTTCTTCAAATGCAATTGAAATTTTAATGCAGATAATATGGTAATCAAACTATTGTTCAAATGTCCAAAATAGTTGAAGAATATAATGAAGAACACGATTTTATGGTAGATATCATGAAACCTAAAGAAAAGAAAACGATTGGGGTGTGATTTTGGGGCCCTAAAATTGAATTGGGAATTTAATTAAATTGATGAATTTAAGTGACTTGATAAGGGTGTTAATGTATTTTCCAAAAATGAGGACATTTATGACATTTGACATTTTTTATCTATTATATTTTATAATTGGAGTCCATTTGAGTAAGAAACATTGAGAGGAATTGTTTAACCAAATACATGGTTTGACTAGGCTATTTAACCAATTCTCTTAATTTTACTTTGGGTCTTCCCCGCACTCATGGGGCTTTGCTTCCATCTTTGTAAATTCAAAAAATGTTCAATTTCATTTCTTGCAAGAATACAATAGTTGTAGTAAAAGTGGCATCGTTGTATTTACGTGAGGTATACCGAATATATGGACTTCCTATATCTAATGTGTTTGACAAGGATACTAATTTTGTTAACCACTTTTGAAGGAGTATACAACGTCTGGTGAATACTAGATTGAATTTCAATAGTGTCAACATCCTAAACAGATGATTAGATAGAAGTTGTCAACAATTCATTGGGGGATTTGCTATGTTGTTTGGCTGGTGAATCTGAAAGAGTTTTGATTCAAAAAGTTGAACTTACTGTATTTTCACTCAGCTTACCGTTTTGTAAGGGCTTACCGAATTTTACACAACTTACGATTTTGACAAGGTTACCGTATTTGCACACAACTTACCAGATTTTCACTTAGCTCACCGTATTTGCTTATTGCTTACCGGATTCGACAGACAAAGCAAAATACTTTGTTTTTTAAAGAAGAAGGAAAATGAAGAAAGAAGCTAAGTTACATTTCATGACTTGCTGAATATATAACTTACAAAATATATGGTTTTCAAAAACTTCCTACCTACTCCAATATATCAAAGTTAAAAACAATATAAAGA
>CAIGRP010013492.1:0-14695 GCA_903798385.1 Fraxinus cuspidata
TTTTTTGTTCTTTATATTTGTATGTTGTTCTACTGTTCATTGTTAAGTTAGTAACACGTTGCATAATACACTGTTGAATTTTGCATTCACGTTGATTTTGGAGGGTCCAATTTTGAGAGTTCGCCTCGGGCCCCGAAAATCACAAGACCGGCCCTGTACGTATGCATTATAGTTTACATAAATTATTACAAGGTTAGGTGAAGAAGAGTCAATCGAATGAAATCTAAGACGAAACAAACATAGAAAACGAGAGAGAGAGAGAGAGAGAGAGAGAGAGAGAGAGAGCGCTAATGTGGCAAGACAAAGTGACAATATCATAAGAGATTCTGCTTTACATATAATGGCCCAATCCATTGATTTTTTGTTCTTTATATTTGTATGTTGTTCTACTGTTCATTGTTAAGTTAGTAACACGTTGCATAATACACTGTTGAATTTTGCATTCACGTTGATTTTGGAGGGTCCAATTTTGAGAATTCGCCTCGGGCCCCGAAAATCACAAGACCGACCCTGTACGTATGCATTATAGTTTACATAAATTATTACAAGGTTAGGTGAAGAAGAGTCAATCGAATGAAATCTAAGACGAAACAAACATAGAAAACGAGAGAGAGAGAGAGAGAGAGAGAGAGAGAGAGAGAGCGCTAATGTGGCAAGACAAAGTGACAATATCATAAGAGATTCTGCTTTACATATAATGGCCCAATCCATTGTTTTTCCGTAGATTGCGACAAGATGCATGGGTCATTACTCATTATGTGGTATTACACATTAATTTTTTAATTTATCGGAGTGGATTAGTAAAATTATTAGAAACATCTTAACAGGGAGAATATTGAATTTTATTAAATACATGATTAATAAATGGATAGTAGTGACAAATATATAATCGAAATTAATATTTGAATTTGATTGAATATAAAAAATAACTTTTAATTTTAACAAGAGTAGAAAGAACACTTTATTAGGGCAACTTATTATTATTATTTTTTTTCAGGGTAAGTGGTTGGAGTTGATTTGAGAAAGGATTAATAGAAAAAAGTCCCCTACTAACTTATTCATGTGCGATAAAGTTTTAAAAGTTTAGGATTGTGAACGACATATATAAAAAAATTGGTTATAATTTGTAAAAAAGTTAAAAAGTTTGGGGTCGCAACTATAATTATTCCTTTTTAATTTTGGCATTTTTTTTTTTACTGTTTTTAACGGTTAAATTAACGGACTTTGACAGTAGGGGAGTATTTCGAATAAAAAGGTTTCAAACGGGGACTTTTTCAGTGATTTTCAACAGATAAGAGGGTATATCACACGTGAACAAATTTACAGGGGAATTTTCTTTTATTAAATCATTCCATTGAGATATCAGGTCGTATAGTCGCTGGTTGAACAATTAGTTGAAGGAACACTTGTGCTGGCTTACTAAAGCCTTTTTTTTGTTCTTTTGGAAAATGTTGTATTCGATTTGGGAATTGACCCAGTCAAGCATCGAATCACCAAGTTACTAATCGATTAGATTGGCAGTTTAATGCTTGAGAAATCATGTTGTTTTTAGACAAAAATAAAGTTTTAAATTGTTTGTCACTAAATATATTTTTCATAATATTTTTATTTATAACTCTGTACATTATAGATTAGAAATAAAATTTACAATCCCAATTTTTCTGTGGTGCACACGTTTTCCCCGTTGACAATGAAAAAATATTTTTGTATTGAAAATTTAGATTTATCATAGCCGAAATTTATATCTATATACATATTGACAAATCGGTTGAATAGTTATTTAATAATTAAAAGGATTTTTTTAGGTATTTGTAATTGAATATTAACTTTTTTTATTTTATAATTGTAGAATATAATTTGAGAAAGATTTGAAATGGGTAATTAGATGACTTACCTTTTTTTTAGTGTGCTTATATTGATCGAAAGTGACGGTGGTGATGGTAAACAGTAGTCCATCCAAATCTAGCTCGATTGGGATTGGGCAAAAAGAAAGCCACCACATTGTGAATTACCTTATTCCCTCAAGATGGATAAAGTACCCAAAAAAAATAAAAAATTAATAAATAAAACAATTTATATTGACAAGTAAATAAATAAGGGTAATTAGCACATAACGTCTCCACATTTCATTGTTATTGTGGAGAACGTCCATACCTTTCATTTTTTTTGGCATTTTTACCCTTATTTTCACCTTTTATTGTGCAAAATGTCATTTTCTCCTATTTTCTAAATTAAAAATTATAAAAGGACCAATATACACTTCTCTTTAAATAAACAAAAAGTAAAAGAAAAAATTAATTGCAATCACAGTCCCAAATTTTTTAAAAATGTCCAAATAAGTCACAAATAAATTATTAAAAGGGTAATTGCACATAATGTCCTTATCTTTCACTATTATTGCAAAAAACGTCACCACCTTGCATTTTCACAATTAATTACACATTTAATTGGGCAAACAATCATTTCTGTCCATTTTCATCCAATCTCTCAATAAAAAGCTGTGAAATGACGAATATACCCTCCCATTTAAATAAAAAGCTAAAGAATTAATTGTCCTAAATTTTTTAAAAAGTGCAAACAAGTACATAATAAATTATTAAAAAACAATTTTTTGGAAAAAAGTGCAAATGAGTCCCAAACTAATTATTTAAGAATTAGGAATTAAAAATATATTTTATTTATTTAAATATGAGAGGTATATTCGTCATTTCACAGTTTTTTATTGAGAAATTGGATATAAATGATGTTTGTGCAATTAAATGTGTAATTAAGGGTGAAAATGCCAAAAAATAAAAGATATGAACGTTTTATGCAATAATAGGGAAATGTAGGGATATTATGTGCTACCTACCCTTTTAATAATTTATTTGTGACTTATTTGAACATTTTTTAAAAAATTGGGACTGTGATTGCAATTAGTTTTTTTCTTTTTCTTTTGTTTTATTTAAAGAAAATGGTATATTGGTCATTTCATAATTTTTAATTGAGAAAAAGGTATGGTCATTTTTTGCAATAATAGGGAAAGGTAGGGACTTTATGTGCTAATTACCCATTCAATAATATATCTGTGACTTATTTGGACTTTTTTAAAAAAATTGGGACTGTGATTGCAATTAGTTTTTTTCTTTTTGTTTTATTTAAAGAAAATGATATATTGGTCATTTCATAATTTTTAATTGAGAAAATATGTGAAAAAGACATTTTGAGCAATAAAATGTGAAAATAAGGGTGAAAATGTCAGAAAATGAAATGTATGGACGTTTTCTACAATAACAATGAAAGATGTGGACATTATCTGTTAATTACCCAATAAATAATATCATAAAGTACCACCACATTCGGTGTATACAAAAAAATTCGATTTAAGGCTCTACACTACTATTAAGGGAATCATATTTAATCACCACAATCTCAAGGCCATGTTCCTTTGTAGAGGTAAGCCCGCCTCTCAATGCAATTGCCTCTGCATCCTCCAAACGGGGCATCGTTTTTTTTTTAAATTGAGCCCCTAATCTTAAATGTGACATACAGAGTGTGCATTAAGAGTAAATACTGTTCAATTTGGACGATTTGAAACAAAATGTTAAATCAAACCACTTAAAACGGTTTAATTTTTTTTCAAACCAAACTACTTCAATATTTCAACCTAACCAAATCAATTCAAATCGCATTTTTTCAATTTGATTCGATCTAACAAAGAAAAAATTAATATATATAGAATAAGTTTAATCATAAATAATATTCTAAAATTTCACGTTAAAATATAAATAGTATCATTTAAAAAATACTACAAATCGAAGTTCTAAATTTAATCATTATAATGCAACAATATGATAGAAATATTTTAACATCTTAATCGATACTAATTTGCGCAACATCTGCAATTATAACACATGATTAATTCTTTCCATAAAAATAGAAATATAATAGATGAATTCATTGATTATAATTAAATGACATTAAACAACTAATAAAAGAAAATGGATAAAAATATCAAATACGATAGTACATTCTATAACTTTTCGTGAATCATCTAATGCTTCCACCTCATCCAAATATTGATGAATCGCTATAATTTCTTGTTCCTATGCAACCAATTTTTAATGTAAATCATTGCTTCAACCATATTTACACTCAACGAACTATTAAAGGAATAAAAAATTCGACCACTAGTAGCGAATGCGAACTCCAAAATAATTGTGGATATTTGAATGGACAATCGATGAAGATAATTCAGCAGTAATTGTTCAATACTTCACTCAATTGAGAATTTTGCTTTTACAGTTGTGGTGACTGATGAATATTTAAGTATGATTTAATTAATTAATTGGGATGGATAATTGCCTATATAAACATTGAGCTTAATTGAGTTATGTCTAATGTAGACATATCTTTTATACTGGGATGTATCTACTTTTAATTGGGTTGCATATAATAAAAATAAAAAATCAATTTTTCTTTTTTTAAAACGGTTTGCAAAGATTAAAACTTAAATCAAACTACTTCTAAGATGTCGGTTCACTTAAAAATCAAAACATTGATTGATCTACACGGACCCAAACCAACAGTTTCAGAAAAGCAGTTTCGATTTGGTTTTGCAATTTGACGGTTTTGTTATTTAGCCCTAGTATACATACATCATATTAGAAAAGTCTTGCGATATCTTCTTAGTGAATTGAGGATGGCCACGAGATGCACTATAAGCTCTTCTCCAAAACAACTTTAGATGCAATTGACACTTGGATAGCAAGATGATATGTCGAACACAAGATTTCTATCACATAGCCTGTTGCTCCATTTGATTTCGACAGTGGGGCAACTTCTTCCGCATGTTCAATACCTTATACCTTGCTGATAGGCCCAAGGAATTTCGATTTCAGCCTCAATCCTAGCTTATAAGAATTGTTATTAGTGTAGGAGGTTAACCAAGATTCTGTTATTAGTTCATGCAATACTCCAAGTTACCAATTCCTGCATAGTAACTACCTGTGTTGAGGGGGAAACCAAAAAAATACTGAAAATTTCGAAGTGCAAGGAGAACCCTTTTTTTGCAACACTTCCTAAAATAGTTTCTTCATAATAAGCATAAGACTATCCAATAAAGCATAACTACAAGATTATGGGCTCACATGAACCGTCCAGTTCTCAACAAGTATCATAAGACTAGAAAATAATCCATATTCTTTATGATCAAGCACAAGTATCGGTTCCTCTCACTTGAAAAATTCATTGCATCATCAAAAAAAAAAAATTTCCTCAAAACCCTTCAGTATCTCCTCCGCTTCTGTTTGTAAATCTTCCATTGTTTGAGTATTTGATTAATCCCCTCGTCCAGAGATGCCTTCCTTTTTTCACAAGTATTCCATAGCTCTGGCAATGGATACCTGCCACTTGGGTTGTACTCATTGATCTCACTCAGAGCAGTAATCACAGCCTCGTACACTTCATCACCGAATTCAGACTTCAGATCCTTCAACTTTTCATCATTCTCGTTGAGTACTTCCTGACCAATTGCACAAGATAAATCATAAACTTGAGTAAAGACCAGAATGTTGACAAACAAGGAAATAGAACTACGTCTGGATTGACACATTTTCATGATACTACTACAATGTACAATAAATGTTTCTTACACTCAATTAGATACTTTTTTCAATAAAAGCTTTTATTTGCTGAAATCAAAGATAGGAGTCAGTCATAAACTATGGAAAAATGTACTTTCCTGAAGAAATGTCTTTATGGAAATGAGCATCAAACTGCGCATCATGATTTAGTGAATGAATATACTAGAACATATAGAGACCAACGATGTTAAATACTGTAGTCAGATCAGTTTGGACAGAAAACAAGTTTTAGAGTAAAACATACACCCATGCATTCATGTAGGATGTTTCATTAGAACAATTGCTTGATAAATGACAAAAACTAAAAATGTCCATTTAAAATTAATTATTTGTGTAGTTAAAACAGAAATAGCTCTCTGAAGATTGAACTAAAACAAAACCATTCTCTCGGGAACAGATTGGTTAAAATTCTTTTAACACTTCACAATTTCAAGTCGTGTGCTAGAGAAGGAAGAGAGGAAGGATTATTAGTGTACTCATTGAAAACAGAAATGGGTGCAATAGTAGAGTAAATAAAACATTAATAAATTGTACAGAACATGTGCATGCTGATGTCCACGTGTTGAGAGTGTAGTGAGAGATAGAGTGCTATGTTATTAAGTCTCATCAATGCAGAGCCTGATAGATTTAGTTAGTAATGCATCGCTGCAATGTAAAAGAAAGGCGTACCTTAGCATTTTCTCCATCCATGATTACCTTATAGGGATGCCAGCTAGGATCCCTAAGGTACTCCTCCCACAAGGAACACAGCTCCATTGCTTTTTCCGCCACATCTTCATGAGAATATTTTCTCTTTGCAGCCATGGAGAATGGCTTTCCATCAAGCTCACCCATCCTCTTGACACAAATGTTAGAACGGGTGTCCTTCAAGCCCTATGGGAAAAATAAGTTTAGCAACATTGAGTGTTTTATATGGAAACCAGTCAAGACAAGTAGTAAATATGATATCGGTATGCTTAATCATGGTTGTAGTATGTGAATAAATGAGACTGCGATATATAATCAAACAATATATAGCAACAAAAAGAGAACACGAGAAGGATAAGATAAACTCAGGATTTGTAAGTAAACAGAGTGAAAGCTCACATTGATAAGCTCCTTGCGAGCTTCCTGCAATTCGTCATTGGTATTCCTTTCCTTGATAATAAGATTTTGACTAAGAGAAATCAAATATTCGTGTTCTTCTTCCTTTTCCTTGAGCTCCTCTTCTAGTAACTCCAACTTTTTCGTATCTTCCATATCTCCTTCATCAGTCATATGTTTCATTACCTCAACGGCACCCCTCATCCTCTGTATTTGAAGCTCCAATGCGTGTTTTTGGTCAAGTTTTGCTTCAAGTTCAATTATCCTTTCATGAAGTTGTTCCTTTTGTCTCTATCATTGAAAAGCAAAAACAATTGACTAATACAATCAGATATCAAGAAACATTATAATCCCTTTAGTTCAGCGGAATTAATAAATGATAAAAGGGATAGCGAACCTTCTGATCCTCAGCAAGCTTCATCATTTTTTCATCAGCCTTCTTCTGTTCCAAAAGAGCCATCTCATTCTGCAAAAAATAATCCAATCATTAATATTTGCACTTTCTTTAGAAAAGAAGGGACCAAAATTATTGTGGAAACAGTAAATCTAATGCACAGGTTCAGAGATTGAAATAATACTAAATACCTTCCATTAACGATCAGACTCAAAGTAAGTAGACAGGCTAAGCACCAAGCAATTTTCCTTTTTTCTATTATACTTTGTGATATCTTAAGGAAGTTTTCCCCAATAAGAAAAACTAGAAGGAAAAAAAAAAAACTTGCAAGAGACATACCATTTTCCTTTGGCAATCGAGCTTCAGTTTCTCACTCTTGTTCAGGGCTCGGAGTTGTTTTAGTTCTCTCTCCCGTGCTTCCAGCTCTACTCTCTGAGCCTCCAATTGTTCTTTACTTCTTTCACTCTCCATGAAAATGTTATGGAGCTGATCATATGCATTTTGCTGCATTTTCTTGATCTCTAAGTACACAACAGGAAAAAATTGTGTTATTGTGAACAAATTTCATAAAGTATATTTACCTTCGTCTATATCTAACTTGAATAAAAGAATATGATCAAAACTAAGTTTATTTATATATACCTTCAGTTTATTTATATATACCTTCATTATAGGTCTGAACCATCTCTTCCTTCTGCACTATCACGTTTCTCATATAAATTTCAGTCTTGCCTATGTTCTTCTTCATGTCTTCGCATTTCTTACTCTTGGACTCCAATGCATATGTTAAATTGCTCACAAGAGTTGATTCTTTCCTTCTATCTTCTCTTTGTATGTCAGACACGGTAGTAAGGTCTCCATTCTTCCTAAGGTGTTTGCCAATGGGACTCTCTAACCTGTATTCTTCTTCACTGGCAAGCCAAGCATACAGTTTATCCCCTTTATGCTTCGCTGCAAACCAATCTCTCTTCCCCCTGTGATCCCTTTCAAATGACTTCTCGAATGCAATAGCATTCTTGAAACCTTCCCAATCTTTGTTAAATTCTACAATTGCCAACCCTGAGTGACCTCGGAAGTTCCACAAAGGTTCAACCTTTTCAGGGTTGTACCCTTGGCTTACCCACTCCTCTTTCAGTTTTCGACCACTTTCACCTACATACCTTCCATCTTTATATTCAACTGGTATGTTTGCAACAACAGCCATCCAAGGCCACACAAAAAGCTCATCATTACCTCTATGTGTAGATGAACTGGCAGGTATTGCACAAAAATTAGATCGTAAGTTTCTTTTGGTAGTTCTACCAAAAATTTTTACTGAGGATTCTTTAGCAAACACACTTGTTTCCACAGATTCATTAAGTATTTCCCCTGGTTCAGAAGCTTTATTCCGTGGCTCAATAAATATTTCACCCTGTTGAGTCACTATTTCCCCTGGTTCAGTATTCACTAATTCCCCCTGTTCAGTTGTCACAATTTCCCCCGGTTCGGTCACTTTTCCTCCAGGAAGTTCTGCTGATTTGCTCTTTTCATCTAAATAACTCACCTCTTTCTCAGAATTTCTCCGACTTGATCGTGGTGACTTCCGCAATGCATCCCCATACCTATCCAAATACTTAAGTAGACCCATATGTCTAGCTTTTTCTTTAAAGCTTGCACTCTTTGAGTCTCTAGCTATGCGAGAAGCATGCCTTTCTAGCTCCCGGAAAACATACTCATTTCTCCTATGATCCCAACAGTAAGGGCATTGGAGATATTTCCCAGAATACCTGATTTTGACTATTTTGTCTCTCAATTCTTGATAGTACCTGTTCTTTAAATCCTCCAGCTCTGAATCAGTATTGTCACTCCGTCTTTCTCTTCTGTAGGACATCTTCAACCTATAGTACTAACTGAAAAAGGAAAAAAAAAACCAATCAATAAGAGAAAAACAGGTTGAATAAGAAAATAATCAAAGACAAGATTAATAATTATACTCTGTCGTCTGGTTTGTTTCAAAAGGAATTTGCAAAGAAAATTGTTTTTAAATATAAAGAAAGAAAAAAATTTATTCCCCAAGTAAACCACCTAAATTCAATATTTTCTACTGTCGGAAATAAGCAGGAAAACAGAAACCAAAAAACCAATTTGTATATTACATTGTTAAATTAATGATCAACAACCAATAGGAAAAGGACTCAAATTATTGTACAATGTGGAGGAAACTGATCCAGCTCAGCATCCAATCAGTAGATGATGTGGTGGAAATCCAAATGAGTCAGCTAAGAAGCACGTGAAGCCGTTGGAGCAGAATTGAGCATCGGATTGTTGAAGGAAATATTCCTTTTGCTGTGATCATATTTTTATGTTTTGTAAATTCTGGAAATTGGTTTTTGTTTAATTTCAACAATAGAGCACTTGGGAATTCAACTTCTAAGTTCTAAATAAGCACCCGATGTAACTTGTAATTTATTGAAGAACCAAAAACCCAATTTACATTCTGAGTTTTCCAATTAATGTTCACCACCCTGATGTTTTCATTCAAAACTATGTCCAAAACTTCCAATTAATATATACATTTATTCATGGAGATGTTTTCATTCACATTCCTGTATACCCAAAGCACAGAACACTGATTCGTTTTTGCGCCAAAAATAAATCTAAACTCGGATCGGGAGAAAATAAAAGAAAGTAATATTCAGAAACGCACTGGAATGAACATTTAAGTTAAAAATTTCCAGATTTACAGTAGATCATAATCTCAGAACAACTAAACATGGCATGTACACATAAATTAGCCAAATAATTAAAAAATCAACACCTTCAGAACCCTTCACAGCAAAACAATAATTCAAAAAAAAAAAAGACAAATGGAAACAAATTTCGCTTTCCGTACAGTCGAAATAAAAACGTGCAATATCACGGCCAAAAAACATGCATTCGTCGTAAACATTACACGAACATTTTCATATCTCGAACCCAAAATTATTGGTGGTCTCACAGAGCCGACGCATAATAAGCAAATAAAAAAATTAAAATAAGAAACACCATTTAACGGGTTACTGAAATTTAACAGAAATCGTACCAATTTTTGATGAAAAAATTTCTGAGAGATCGAACTGAAGAAATGTTTCAATTCTGAACAATGAAGTCTTTTTCTAGGGTTTTCTGCTAGAGAGAAGATGAAAGATTGAGAGACGAAATGCCATCAGAGAGTTTTTGGTTGGAAAAAAAATAGAGAAGAATACAATACTCGAAACTGATACACTGATGAAAAAACAAAGACTCGTGCTTTCACGAATTTTGGCAAATTGTGCGGCACGTTCAAGTACGAAATGCGACTCATACGCGCACACTAGCAGACGGATGTTTACGCGCTCCACGTAGGAAAGAAGACTTTTCATTGAAGGCGTTTGTTGAAAGATAATAAACTTATCTATTAATGTCACTAATTAAGCAAATAATTTATATTCTTTTCCTGTGAAATTTTATGAATTAATATTTACGAAAATACCACGTCATCTTTTGGTAAACATAATATTTATTATTATATATTCAAGAGTTAAAGAATTTGATGGAGTTTGATTGAATTTAGTGAATCAATATATATTATGACTATTAGTTATTGAGTTGGGATTAAGTGAAAAAATAAATTGTGGGGCCGTGGGTTCAATCTTCACAAATTCATTTATTGAAAGATATGTAATATAAATAAAGAGATGAACAAAGAATGAAAACGAAAAAAAAAAAAAAACCAATACAAATGACAAATAATAAAGAAAAACTAATAATTGAACAATAAATGTGGTTATTAGAAAAAATTATAATGAGAATATTGAATCTCACGAAATGTTTGGATAATAGTTGTTAATATATCATTAAAATTGTGCAGCACGTTCTTTTTTTATCCCTATGTGCACCTAGGGTTGTAAATGGATCGGATATGAATCGAATTTACCCATATTCGATCTGATTCGATAATTCAACGAATATTTAATTGTTAAGTTTATATCTTGTTTGCTATGTTATCGGATGTACGATCAGAAATTAAAGAAATTAAGAAAATAAAATCAATGTTGAAATTAACTTTTTTTAAAAAAAAAAATTCCAATTTTCCTATTAAACGGGTTTAATAATTATAAAATTTTCAGCTTTTTTTATTTTTAGCCAATTAAATTGAAAGGCACAAAAAATAGTTTACGTATTTATTAACTTATTTATTTATAGATGACATCTCCAAACATTTTATTATAAACTTTAATGTAGGATATGAATCCATTCGGTTTGGCTGTATTATATTATACTTTTAGTTTGACTGTAGTGTATTGTAATATTGTTATTTATATTTTATTAAATTAATCATTTTTCATATTTTTTATTAATTAATAAAAATTTTAAACTCCCCAAATATTTTAATCAACGCTATTTAATGTCACTAGCCTGTCGTCAATCGCTTTGCTCAAGCGATAAAAAGAGTGACTTCGTCGCTAACTTGTCGCTCGAGCGACAGTCCAGTGTCAGGCGAGCGACACTTAGACAAATATCCGACAGTTTCCTCTATTTCTTTCCAATTTTGGATCACAATTTCTCATTAATTCGAAATTGATTTTGAGATTCCAAATATACCGACGATATACTCGACGAGTAAAACAAGTTGGTCTATTTACATTTGTAATTTGATCCGATTATTTGACCATCGGATCAAATCCAAATACTTGATCGAAGCTGACACGAAAGTCACTTTTCCAAATTTTTTTTTTATTTTGACACTTAACCAAAATTTTCAATTAACCTTCATTAGTGAAATACTATCGAATTTACTTTGCTAATTGGTGAACATTATGTCTTAAACCATTCAGTCGTTGGTGTAAACCAAGACAATAATACTCATATAGATGTCTTTGCTAATCCGTTCATAGTTCTCATGATTTGGTTTATTTTGGCCATGAACCACTCTTAGGTTTCATTAGTGTTTAGAGAATTGTAGCCTCGAACAATTCTCATTGAAGATGCCTCACTTCATACTTATATAAGTGGCCTCCTATTAAGAATATTCTGTCATACTCCATTTGATTTAATCAAGATATATGAATCATTAAAAGAGTATCTTAACATTTAATCATTCTGCATGAACACTTTAATATCATATGAATGAGTTAGGAAATAAATCATTAAGTGCTTTTTTGAATCCTCATAACTTAGTTATCCCTTTGAACAAAGATCTTGAGATCTCCAGTCAACAAGGTATGGTTACTATTATAAAGACCCTTACGTAGTATGCTTCAATCACGTTCCTTTCGATAGGCAACGTACTTGATCTCTAGGCAAACCTTTTGTAAGTATATCCACAATGTTCTCCTTTGATTTCATATAATCTATAGAGATGATGCCATTAGAAATTAATTGTTTAATGGTATTATGTCTGCGACGTATATGTCTAGACTTACCATTATTCATGCTGCTTCGAACCTTTCCAATAGCCGATTGACTATCACAATATATACTTATTGTAGGTACTGGCTTGGGCCAACATGGAATATCTTCCAAAAAATTACGAAGTCATTATGTCTCTTCTCCAGCTTTATGAACTCAGATTCAATTGTTGATCGAGCTATACACACTTGCTTTGTCGATTTCCATGATATAACAGCTTCACCAATGATAAATACATAACCACTAGTAGACTTGGAATCTTTTATGTCGGATATCCAATTTGCATCACAATAACCTTCCAATGCCGCACGATATTTTGTAAATAATGTATACTTTAAGTACCTAAGAACCCTTGTTAAAGCCTTCCAATGATCGTAGCCTGGATTTCTTGTGAATCTACTAAGTTTATTCACAATATATGCTATATTCGGTTAAGTGTAATTCGTAATATACAGTAGACTACCTATAACCTGTAAATACTTTAGTTGTGACACATATTCACCCGTATTTTGACTAAGTGTAAACTTGGGTCAATAGGGGTTTTCGTATGACTTTTCTAAAGTATATTATACTTCATCAGTACACTCTCAATATAATGAGATTCGGAAAGTATGTTTTGTTTCGGTGTTCTAGAGATCTTAATCTCTAGTATCACATTAGCAACACCCATGTCTTTCATATCAAAATGCTTTGTTAGCATTTTCTAGGTTTTTAGTAACACTTCATGACATTGCCCATTAATAACATGTCGTCTACATATAGACACACAATCACATAGGCATTTGGTGTATGTTTTATATATACACACTTATCACACTCGTTTATCTTAAATCCGTTTAACAACATCGTTTTGTCAAACTTTTGGTACCATTGTTTAGGAGCTTGTTTCAATCCATACAAGAATTTAATAAGTTTACAAACCTTGTGTTTTTTGATAAATCTCAAGGTTGTGTATTACTGCAATCACAATTAATAACCTATCAAACTGATTCTAGTTACGGGTGAGTAGGTATCAAAGAAGTCAAGTCCCTTCTTTTGTCTACATCCTTTGGAAACCAATCTAGCCTTATATTTATCAATGGATCCGTCCTGTTTAAGTTTCTTCTTAAAAATCCCTTTACACCCTAAATGCTTATTTTCAGGAGGTAAATCAACTATCTGTCAAGTATGGTTTTGTATTATCAAATCTATCTCACTATTGATAACTTCTTTCCAATGCGGTGCTTCTGGTGTAGACATGGCTTCATCAAAAGTCTTTGGATCATTTTCTACCATATAGGTTAGAAAATCTGGACCAAACGAAGTTGATATTCTTGTTCTTTTACTATGCCTTGGTTCTTCCTCATTTGAAATACCATTTGTAGTATCATAAATTCATTTATTTGAACTTACATTTTCCTTATTTTTACATGAAAAAAAATTCTCGAAAAATGATGCATTCGATTCAATTATGGTTCCCTCATGTATATCTTGAATTCTAGATTTGTATACAAGGAATCGATATGCACTACTATTATTGTCGTATCCAATAAATATGCAATCAATCGTTTTGGGACCAATCTTTACACGCTTAGGCTTAGGAATTTCAACCTTAGCAAGACACTCACACACTTTCAAGTGTTGGTAGCAAGAATGATGACCTTTCCACAATTCATATGGAGTTTCTTCCATTTTCTTGAGGAGTATTTTATTAAGAATACTATTTTTCGTTAAAATTGCTTTCCCCACAAGTTCTCAGGTAGACCCGAACTTATCAACATGGCGTTCATCATCTTTTTAAGAGTTCGGTTTTTGCGTTCAACAACACCATTCGATTGAGGAGAGTATGGTGCCCTTGTTTGATAAAGAATTCTATATTCAGAACAAAATTCTTCAGACGGTGCCCGGTATTCACCTCATCTATCACTACGAATATTCTTTATTCGTTTACCAAGTCGAGTTTCAACTTCTGCCTTATAACATTTGAAGGCATCCAACGCCTCGTCTTTACTTCTTAAAAGAATGACATAACAATATTTTGTACAATGATCAATAAAAGTCACAAAGTATTTCTTACAGCCTTTAGTTTGAACATATTTCAAATTACAAATGTCACTATGTATTAGCTCTAAAGGTGTAGTGTTTTTTTTAATCGAGAGGAACGGTGTTTTAGCCAATTTTGCTTCAACACACACTTCGCATTTAT
>CAIGRP010013506.1:0-27687 GCA_903798385.1 Fraxinus cuspidata
ACTAGAAAGCTTGAAAGATGTTTGAAAGACTAATACCCCCTATAATAGAGTTCTGAACAAAAACCTAAGTGACGGCAGTAGACATCATTTTGCCGAGGAATCATACTAAAATTTTCTAATTACCAACTATTTTACAAATGAATTAAAATATTTATAATGTCTGAGTCAATGGGTTTAGATGAAGCTGCGATCCTTGACACCTTGGGTGGTGAAACATTTGGTTGATACATAGAAAATTTGATTAAAACTGCGAGTTCTATAAAGATTTTTGATGTCTAAGGGCCAGTTTGGTATGCCTTTTGCTTTTAGTTTGGCTTCCTAAAAAGGAGCTTTTGAAAGAGACTACCTTAATTTTTGTTTCAAAACTAGGAAGTGCTTTTAGAGGAAGCTATGTTGGACGAGCTTCCCCTAAAACCTCTTCTAACTATTAGAAAAACTTTCATGGAATTAGTCAAACATATTGAAAAGCAGTTTTGGATCTCAAAACTTCATTTTGACTTTTCAAAATTCATGTCAAATGGGTCCTAAGTGTGAGTCTTTTTTTTGTTCTACATATTGTAGTTAAGTCTACCTAATTGATATCTATTTATTGTTCTTGACTTGATTGCAGTCAATAATTCAAGGCTCACATGGCAAGCAATAGAGTCAAATTCAACCCGATTTCTAAACACGTTGGTTTGCTCGGGTTCGCCAAATTAAACATAGAAAATTACTATTATTATTCTTTCATTCATTTAATTTCTGAAACAAGTGACAAAACATGGTTATAGCTAAATTTAGTGACAAATCTCTTACTCTCATACTATAAAAGCAACTAGCAACAATCACAATATTTTATAGTTTTTCAAAATAATTGTCAACCCTGTTTCCCAAGAAAAATTGACGTATTTGCACTTCATTGAACCAATTTTGGTTTGCAAACAGGCCAAATTCCTAATAATTCGTAGCAGTGAGATACATACATTATGGATGCAATTAATTACTTGTACTAATCAAATTATGTCCATGGCATGACTTTTTGTTCCAAATTCATGTAGCCAACAACTTACCAACCTCTCTTTTTCTTTTATCTCCCCATCTCTATGAAGAAAACTGCAACACAAATGGACAATAATGACCCAACCCTTTAATAATATGCAACAATTTGTTTTCCCAATAGAATAAATGTAGTAGGAAAGCATAAACAACAAACTCCTGTTTGGGAGTCATAAATCATTAAGGTACATTTAACTGTGATATGCAGAACACTGTAAGACACATGCTTAGGACCTGTTTGACATAATTTTTAAAAAGTCAAAAAGAGATTTTGAGATCCAAAAACTACTTTTGGACTCGTTTGACTAATTTTATGAAAGCATTTCTTATAGTTAGAATAGCTTTTAGAGGAAGTTGAGTCCAACGTAACTTCCTTTAAAAGCATTTCCAAAATAGAAAGTTCTTTTAAAAATTAGTTTTCAAACAAAAATTAAAGTAACTTCTTCCCAAAACTCTTCTAGAGCATGCCAAACGGGCCCTTAGTCATCAAAAATCTTTATAGAACTTGCAATTTTTATCACATTTGCTATGTTTCACCCAAATGTTTCACCACCCAAATATTTTTTATATATAATAAAATATTAATTTTAAAAAAAAAATATCCTCCCATTTTCGTTTATGATCCTCCCATTTTTTTCTTTTTGGCTGTACATGTTGCTTGTTCTCCCCCACTAGTGTGACAATTGAAATCTGCTAAATGTGCCCTTGCTAACACTTTATGGTGGGTTCCTAGTTAAAGTGCTACCAATGCCTGCCTTAGGTAATTTCTCAACCCTTTCATAAAATAGGATAACTCCTCAAATTTTCGCTCGTATTCAGTTAAAGACATCGACCCTTGAACTAATTGAGAAACTCTCTCTCCTTCTAATTGGAGATATTCGGGGGGTAGTTCTTTCTCAAAAAATGTTCATTGCATTCGTTCCATGTCCATATGTGTTCGCGGGCCCTCAACCTTCAGGTTGAGTCCCACCAATGCATGTGCCTTTCTTGAGCATAAATGTTGCACAAATAACCTTCCTAGTGTCCGGCAGTCAATGAGGTAAAAAATTCTTTATATTTTGACCAACGAATCCTCTGCTTCCAATTAAACTATACCACTCTCGAAGGTTGGGAGTTGTTGTTCCCTGAAAAGTTCTACTACAACAGCAGCAGTATTCATGGTGTCCTTTGCCACCATTGGTGCTTGAGGTTGAAATGGTTGCGCTGGTGGTGGTGGTGGTTCTTGTTGCAGCGTCGTTATCTCTTAAATGAACATGCTCATCATAACGAGAAATTGTTGAGCAAACAATGGGTCAACGCCATTAGGTTTGGTTTGCTAGGGCGGTTGGGATTGTTCGCCATTGTTTGCTCTCCTACATCGGGGTGACGTAGCCTTAACAAATAATAGTGCATTAAGTAAAGACTGAAAAGAAAAACTAGTGTATTATCCTCATAAAATCTTCATAAAGGTACTAGGGTATACCCAACGTCCAAGTAAAAGGAAAATCACTAGGTAAAAGGATCGCAAGGTATACCAAACGCCCATGCAAACATGGAAAATCATATACTGAAGCAATAATATAAACATAAGACTATAATCAAGTAATTTTTTCCAATTCTCTCATCATGGCTTAGTTCTGGGTCCTCCGAAGGGCCTTCCTCCCTAAGGTCTCTGGGCACATAATCTATTATGTTGCCCTCACTATCTACCTCTGGTATTTCCTCATGACTCTGTTCCCATCGGGCACAGTACGAGGCTAGAGTCAACAGCAATCTGGTTCGTACTCATCAGGCCTCTTAATAACTCTATCAGAATCACTATTGATCCTCTCTCTTTCTTTAAGGATCTTAATAAGGTGTTTGATAGATATTTGCTGGTCATACATTTCATCGAGTTGTTCCGCGAAGTCACTCCAATATTCAGTAAGGGTTATAAAGAGGAGAAAAAAATGTCTCATCTCTGCTAAACTCTTGTCCATTCAGTCGAGCCCCTCGGTAAATTGCCTCAATAGTATCCTAATTCTCTATGAGGTTGTGGCTTGGGTTCCTAGTATAAAACCTAAGGAAGTGCAAGAACTTTGATCAATTATGTTTCCTAATTCTCTCTCCTCTTATCTCGGTTGGACCTTTAGCCATCTTCGAAGGGCATAAAAGGATTAATTAGTATCACTACTCATATTTAGGATTTCAAAGGGAATAAACTTACCCAATTTATAAGTTTTGAATTTTTCCTAAAATGAAAGTTTCTAAAAATGGAAATTTTTTAAATTCGAGTTTTCTAACAATAGAAGTTTCGTAATGTAGGAATTTCTTGAAATATGCTTTCTAAAATGGAATGTTCTTAAGAGGTTCTGAAAGTAAGGTTTATAAAGATGGGGTTGTAATATTGTTTTCATTCTATTAATTTAAGTAATAATGAACTAGGTGGCTTCCACGTAAGAAGGAAGTCACAAATGGACCGCTTAAATCATAAACTTGTCTTAGACAGTTTAAGTCTTTTTGAGAAAGCCCTTCAATTCTTTCAAACACCCAAACCAAGAAAACTCGAACAATAAAAAAGGATGGAAGTAATTAAAATAAATTTTTTATTTTTATTTTATTTCTAATTGGACTATTGTTTATTCGAGAGATATTCTAGGGTCAAATATTCTCATGTGTTGAAATGGATGAAATGCGAAATAGAAAAAAAAATTGATAAAATTGTGAATTTCAATAATGTGTGTTTAAAATTTTTCATATATAAATTCCAATCATGAGACCAATGACAAATTATCTAATCATGTGTGCTTAAAATTTACGTTACAGTTGTGTTTGAGGGCAAACAAATGTTCAAGTTTGGGTATATTTGATAAGTGTATTTTGTACACTTATTAGGCCATTAATTATAGTATTTTGTTGGTGGGTTAGATTAATTATATGTTAAATATGTTCATTAGGTTGAACTCAATGCAAATTGGTGGAATTGGAAGAAATTAATGAAAAATTGGCGAAAACGAAAGAAATTTAAAATTCGAGGACAAAAGTGCAAATATTCAATAGTTGATTCGGACAACAACATAATGATTGAAGATCTTGAAGATCACATAGCATTGATTAGATGAAACTCGAAGTCAAAAGAGTGAATTATAGTTCAAGTATTTTTCATAAATCAATTTCGACCCGAATAAGTTTTGCTCCAAACTTTGAGTCTTATATTGAGACCCCATTTTTCGAATACTAAATATTTGAATTTGAGAAAAACTAACTCTATAAGAATTGTAACAATTTGAGTTATATTTTCAACGTAATTTGAAACACATCAATCGAATATCGGAATAAAAAGTTAGGATAAACATACCGAAAATTGTTCATAGATTAAATAAGTGCAAACCGGCGTGTGCGCGAAGAAAAAGCTGTCGCGGCCGCAACTAAGGTGCCTGCTTGGCAGCGTTGGTCAAATTCTTGGACTCTTGCTACAATTTTTCAGTTTTGTTTGGAATTCTTATTAAAATGTGTTCGTGATTTGGACGAGATTGTTGACTTCTATGAATACAAAACAAGGGCGAAACACATGAGGATCTCTCTAGCCTCTTAATACATACTAATATCGTAAAATTTATTAAGAACAAGGGGCCAATAACTATACTTTAAAAAAGGGATATCAACCCCTAACAAGGAATTGAAGGTCAATTATATCAAGAACTTCAAGAATTCAACCTTGTACCTGAAGATCAACATCTTTTGAATTATTTCATGATCCGGATGATATTTTGTTATTATTTTTTTTGTAATTTATATAAAATCATGCTAGGCTAATTTTTTTTGTATTGGATGAAAATGAACCTTATTATTTATTTATTTTAACTCGAGAGCTGTAGTTTAATATTTCTGGTATTTCTTAATGAATTTTGCATAATCGTTGTTTTATTTAATTGTTTGGCCATCAATTAAATAATTAATTACTTGTTGTAATGTTGGAAGACTCACAATATGTTTAGAACGCGACAAATTTAATATATGTGCAATAGATATTACAAATAATCATTTTATCATGTGTGGAATCATATAGATAATCTAAAATTTAACGCATTCTATTCGTTCGAATTTAGACTAATAATAGATTTAATTTGTCTTTGAAAAGAAAATTAACTAGACTAATTTTATCGATTTTCAACAACGCATGAATATGACTAAATTACAAATCTTTTACAGCATTCTTATATAATTTAGAATAATTACAGAAATCAAAAACTCCTTTGTGTTATATATTTCAATTTCCATACAAAACTAGTAAACTCTCTGTGGAATGATACCCTTAACTCATCAATTATACTACTTGTTAATAATCACGCATGCTTCCGAAATTTAACCGAATACGTGTAAAATAAAAAATGTTACATACAAATGTACCATTACAAAGAACTCACATAGGTAGTTAATATCTGCATTTTACTACAATTGTGCATGAATTTAATAATTCATTTAAATGAAAAGAACTTTTTTATTTGTATACAAAATAAGTAGTATGCAATCAAAAACAAGTAAAGAGTTGATTGATTACTTACAAGCACAAAAATAATTTTTTGATAACTTTTGGCTGGTATGATAAAATTTATGATATTATTTTCTTACGATAACTAATGAGGGTTTCGGTGAGCAAAATTCTATATGATTGTGTGTGTGTAGTAGAAATCCTTAAACGGCCTTTTAATTTTTCTTTATTTTTATATTTTTCTAACAAGGATTTTGTGGGCAAATAAAAAAAAAAAAATCAACTTGAATCTCCAACACTATAAATATGAAAAAAATTATTGCAGTTGTGGCATGCCCGATGTTGGTTATTGGATAATGATATTTTTTATAGTTATATTCAATACATAATTTTCATAGTCATTTCAAAAATTCAATCCAACTAGCATTTTAGCGACCCAAGCAAACAAACTTGACAATAGACTTTTCCCAACTATTTGGACCTAATAACTTTTATAACTTTTTGTTTATTATTTTAGGTAATCTCTGTCACTTTACACTCCACACTTATTTTCAAAATAAAGCAAACTCATCTATTTACATACTTTTCCCAAGTTTTCCTCTCAATTTATTGGAGAAAAACTTTTAAAAAACAAAACAAAAAAAATTGATGGAAAGAAAGTGGAATTTGAAACTAAAAGTGAACAACTCTTAGGTCGGGCATGGGAATCGTATGGTATTATCACATAGTATAATCGTAGAATCTCATGAAAAGGGGAGTAGATGTGCAAAGATCTCGTATGCTAACTTTCTTGAGTAAGCATTTTCAAGAAATGTTATAATACATAATTAGCCAATTTCATTACATACAATAAATTCTTCACCAAACTTAGTATATTTTGATGTTGATTATAAATATAATTTTAAATGGCTTAAATAGCTTAATTTAATTTGAGATAATAAGCAATTAAATTGTTATAAGTTAAATCTTTCTTTTCTTTGTTTTGTTCTGTAATTTTTTTATGCATAAAGGATAAAACTATAAAATATAAATATATATTTGTGTTTCTTCATTCAGCTTTTTCAAATGGCATCATTACTAAAACAATGACGGAAAATCAGGGACGAAATTTCTGCAATAGAAACTGAAGAAATCAACCATGATTAATCAACAAATTATCACTTTTTATTTATTTATAGGAAAACTTAATGACAACAGCCGCTTTTTTTTTTTTTCCTTTCTTGTCTAAACTTTAATTTCAATATTCGTGGTCAAAATTTATTTCTACCTAAAAAGGGATATAAATTAAATTCTAGATCGAAATTATTAGTACAAACACATTGTTTAATGAAGATGAAAAGAAAAACAAAAATGGAAATCAATTGTTGTCTAAAAAGTCATTTTCTTGTGAACAAGTTTTATATAAAAAATGAGATCACCCCTCTGTTCGGAAAACATTTATTAGAAAATTAAAAATTAATTCTACTACTCAATCAAAGTCAAATTTTAAGTTTGACCACACATTCAAACCTAGAACTCATTAATATCTCCATTTCCTGATCCCCATCATTATTTCTCTTTGAAAAGTTACTAATAATCTTTCTCTGACCATGATTACAATAGTTGGGATTTCACTGTTGATGCTTGCCTACTACATTTATTCTATTGAAAAGAAAAAAAAAAAAAAAAGATTGTTGCATATTAAAGGGTTGGATCATTCTTACCCATTTGTGTTGCATTTTTCTTCAAAGTGATGAGGAGATAAACGAAAAAGAGAGGAAAATAAATTGGCAAGTTGTTGGCTACATGAATTTGGAACAAAAGGACGTGACATGGACATAATTTGATTAGCCCAAGCAATTAATTGCGCCAATTATGTATGTTATCTCACTCCTACGAATTGTTAAGAGTTTGGCCTATGTGCAAACCAATGTTGGTTCAATGAGGTGCAAATATGTCAAAGATGATTTGTCACTAAATTTAGCTATAACCATGATTTGTCACTTGTTTCTGAAAATAAAACGAATGAAAGCAGAATGATAGTAATTTTCTATGTTCTCGGTGAACCTGAGCAAACCAATGCGTTTAGAAATCGGGTTGAATTCGACTATATTGCTCGCCATGTGAGCCTTGAATTATTGACTACAATCAAGTCAAGAATAATAAATAGATTCTCTTAAAATCAAAGTTGATTTTCTTCACATGAATGATATAGATTAATTTGTACAAAATGTTATCATAGATGTCATCTAAAGATAACGTTAACTTATCAATAGTTAGTTACAATTATGTAAATTGATTGACAACTTGAAATTCATTTGTAGACGGTCTCAAAAAGAGGTATGATAATAGCTATTGACCCAATAAATCTGATATTTTGCATGCTATTTCAACAATATTAACAAAAATAGTCGCTCATCATTGGTTTGTAGAACTCTTGAACGCTTAAAAAAAATGACAACCAATGAGTGAACCATAAAAATACCATCAAGACTTTCACTACTGCATACAATAATAACACAAATAATGTCGTCTGTCTATGTGCGTGCATGGCTAAAATAACTATGTCCCTTCAACTATGGAAGACTAAATTATAATCTTTAGTGCTTATCTCCCATCTACAAGAATATCTTTGTCTGCAATCAAAACGACCCTCGTTATATAGCCACCCCTTTCTCTTACAGTGTCATAAGAGTTGAAATATGATCTACAACAGGAGGCTCTGCTTCAACCACAATAAACGACGGTGCAATGTACACATGGGAAGAAAAGGCACCAATGAAGAGGCAAGAGATCTGTTAGATTCTAAAGAAAGAAAGAAGGAAGTCCTAGAAATATAAATATATACATACAGATATATTACTTCTATTTCTAAATTTATAATTAATTATATATATATATATATATAAAATTCATCACCTTGGGTGGTGAAACTTGTAGGCGACGCATAGAAATATTATTAAAATTACAAGTTCTATAAATATTTTTTGACGACTAAGTGTGTGTCTTACTGTATTTTACATATCACAACTAAGTCTTCTTATATTAAGATCGAAAGTATAGTATGCTATAACTATGATTACTTGCATTATAACTGAATTTATTTATTCATTTTCTTAAGTGAGACTTTCCAAATTGTTTTAATGTCCATAACATCCTACAAGATTTCATTAATTTTATTTTAAATAGATTCTATCCACATAATTATTTGATCAACCAATCTTTCTAGTCAAGCTCGGTTGAGAACCCATAGAATTTGAACCACCTTGGGGACTTTCAATGAGGCTCACACGGAGGTGCTCACCTTTTTCGGTTTAACATTTACCATTTCAATATAATGGATATACTATTAATTATACAAGATTGATCTCTTAGGCTAGGCACCGGTAACATGGCACGCAAATTAATGTGGTGGGAGATAATGATTTATGTATATGTGTGTGTATATATTAAATGTTGTAAAATAACTAATTTCACATTGGAAGCGCATGGATTAATCATGGTATATACAACTATATATATATATATATATGCTACATGTGACACCTCATAGGTTCATACCTCGAAATTAGTCATTATATTAGAATTTAGGACAACATCACATGGACATGATAGTTTAGAGACCAAATTCATGATTGGTTAATATTTTAAGAATTAAAGTGGAAATATTTGAATCCCAAAGTGATACAACCTCTCAAGTTCTGTGATAAAGTTACATAAACAAATTTTGTTGGATGTTATGATTATTTTTTAATATTCAACATTATCACAATTTCTTTTGATATTATATTTATATTTAAATATTCAACATTATCATAATTTCTATTGGATATTATGTATTTTTGAGTATTCAACATTATCACAAATTCTGTTAGATATTAAGATTATCTTTTAAGTATTCAACTTTATCACAAATTCCATTATTTGAATAAATTACGAGATTTATCCCATGCATCATTAGTACTATAAATAGGTGCAAGATTTTCAAGAAATTTACACCTCACTTCTTTCTCTCTCTATCTCTCACAACCTGTCTTTCACACACACATATTTCACATTACAAAAATCTTTAGCACTCATGCTTTTCAAGAAAACTTAAGAGTAGAGATCATATAGGTCAATTTCTTCGATTGCCTTTACTTTTCCCCAAACAACTGTAAGTATATACGTGGTGTTATGATTTACTTTTAGAAGATATGGTTATGGGTCCATGTGAATGTTCTAAGTTTCGGACCAGAGTTTTGGTAGTGCTACGCACGTAAAACTCATACCACCTAAGTTCGATATAATTTCCGTGTCTCGTTTATACAAATTCTACGCTTCCAAAAGTTATATGATTAGAAACTTATGAACACGTATATGCTTATTGAGATTTTCTCACCCTTAATTTTTCCCCCCTTTCAAGTAACTAAGCATTGGAAATATTGGAGCTTGGACTTGGTCGTGGTGGTGGAAATAAACTTGAAGTTTCTTTAAAGTTTCCTTCCGAATTGAAATTTTCAAGTATCATGAACAAGTTTTTTGTTTTTATAAGTTCACTTACTTAATTTATGAAATGAATTTTAAATAAGTTTTCTTTCAAGTATTATCTTCTTATGGCTTTCGAGTTTTAGGACTTGGGTATCACAAAGAGGTATTAGAGCATTCTACGTTTCTATAGGCCTTCGAGTTTTAGGACTCGGGTGTCACAAATTGTGGGGTGGGACTTGGGATGTCATTTGCCAATTACGTATTGGAAAACGATTCCAATATTGGGGTAATTGGTTTGGTTCCTTGTGCTGTTGTCGAACCTCTATATCTGAGTGGAGTCATGGCTCGGGTCTCCATGATAAACTCATGAAGAGGTCTAAGGCAGCATTGGAAGATGGAGGTGAAATTCGGGCCCTTTTATGGTATCAAGGTGAGAGCGACACAAAGAAAGAAGAGGATGCCAAATTGTACTGGAAACGATTAGAAGAGTTCTTCGTCGCAGTTCATACTGATTTATCTTTTCCAAGCCTTCAATTAACACCACGTCATATTAACAATTTGATTCAAGCTATTTTTTCATTGTCATGGTGCCGGTGGCGTTGGCATGAAGCATAAGGACACATTTTGATATCGTAAGAGAAGCTAGTTGGCCATCAAACTTCCAAATGTCATAATAGTTGATGCGAAGGGACTGCAATTGTTGAATGATGACCTAATCCACCTTAGCACTCCTGGCCAAGTAAGTCTAGGAAAGATGATGGCTGATGCCTCCCTCCACTTTGATTGAAATTAGCTTCGTTATTTTCAACGTGAACTCGTGAACTATCAATGTACAAATGTTAAAGCATAAATTACTGGATCTACATAGTTATCTAATTTCTTCTTGTCCACGTGTTCAAGAATTAAGTGTTACCGTGTAGTAAAAAGTTGAAGGCATATGTGTGAATGTCTAATTTACTTCAAGTAATTTTCTTTTAGATTGTTAATAATTTGATTTTTACTTATTGACTGGGCCGATGAACCATGATACAAATTCTACCTAATTATAGGAGGGAAAAGTAATTTTTTTTTTTATTAGAGTTTTTCAATATATTAGTGAGAAAAAAAATAAAGAAGCAACTGTTTTAACTAAAGCGTGACCAAACTTTAACAGTTTAACCTAAATTTGCAACGACTCGGCTGAAATAATGCATGCGTTTAGCCAAATATTCTTTTCCAATACCATACCAACTTTCTAAAAGAATGTTGAATATTTATATAAATGAGAAAAACATTAATCATTATTTCAATTTTTTAAAGATTAAGCAAACAAAAATCAAATTACTTTTCCCTCCTGTAATTAGGTAGAATTTGTATTGTAGTTCATCGGCCAGTCAATAAGTAAAAATCAAATTATTAACAATTTAAAAGAAAATTACTTGAAGTAAATTAGACATTCACACATACGCCTTCAACATTTTACTACAGGGTAACACTTAATTCTTGAACACGTGGACAAGAAAAAATTGGATAACTATGTAGATCCAGTAATTTATCCTTTAACATTTGTACATTGATAGTTCATGAGTTCACATCGAAAATAACTAAGCTAATTTCAATCAAAGTGGAGGAAGGCATCAGCCATCATCTTTTCTAGACTAACTTGGCCAGGAGTGCCAAGGTGGATTAGGTAATCATTCAACAATAGCAGTCCCTTCGCACCAACTGTTATGACATTTGGAAGTTTGATGGCCAATTGAGCTTCTCTTACGATATCAAAATACGTCCCTATGCTTGATGCCAACGCCAGCTACACCATGACAATGAAAAAATAGCTCGAATCAAATTGTAAAAGAAACTTGTGCGAACAATATGATGTGCTATTAAGAGCATAATTGGAAGGCTTGGTAAAGATAAATTAGTACGAACTGCGATGAAGAACTCTTCAATTCTTTTCTTGTACAATTTGGCATCCTCTTCTTTCTTTGTGTCGCTCTCACCTTGATAACATAAAAGGGCCCGAATTTCACCTCCGTCTTCCAACGCCACCTTAGACATCTTCATGAGTTTATCATACAGACCCGAGCCTTGTCTCCACTCAGATATAGAGGTTCGCAAACAGGACAAGGAACCAAACCAATTACCCCAATATTGGAATCGTTTCACAATATGTAATTGACAAATGACATGCCAAGTCCCACCCCACATTTGTGACACCCGAGTCCTAAAACTCGAAGGCCTATAGAAACATAGAACACTCTAATACCTCTTTGTGATACCCAAGTCCTAAAACTCGAAAGCCATAAAAAGATAATACTTGAAAGAAAACTTATTTAAATTCATTTCGTAACAAGAAAGTCAACTTATAAAAAAAACAACCTGCTCATGATATTTAAAATTTCAATTCTATAGGAATATTTAAAGAACTTCAAATTTATTTCCACCACCACACCAAGTCCAAGCTCCAATTCTCCCAATGCTTAGTTACTTGAAAGAGGAAAAGACTTAAGGGTGAGAAAATCTCAATAAGCATATACGTGTTAATACGTTATTAATCATATAATTTTTGGAATCGTAGAACTTGTATAAAAGAGACACGAAAACTCTATCAAACTTAAGTGGTATGAGTTTTATGTGCATAGCACTACCAAAACTCGTGTATGAAACTTAGAACATACATATTGACCCAGAAACTTATTTTCTAAAAGTACAGCATAACACCACGTATATGTGTGTGAAAGACGGGTTGTGAAAGAGAAGAGAAAGAAGTAAGGTGTAAATTTCTTGAAAATCATGCACCTATTTATAGTACCAATGATGCAAGGAATAAATCTCATAATTTATTCAATAACATAATTTGTGATAAAGTTGAATACTTAAAGATAATCTTAATATCCAATAGAATTTGTGATAATGTTGAATACTCAAAGATAATCATAATATTCAATAGAAATTGTGATAATGTTAAATATTTAAATATAATTGTAATATCAAAAAGAAATTGTGATAATGTTGAATATTTAAAAATATTCATAATATCAACCATAATTTGTGATAGCTTGGAATATTTAAAAATAACCATAATATCCAACATAATTTGTTTATTTAACTTTATCACAAAATTTGAGAGGTTCTGTCACTTTGGGATTCAAATATTTCCACTTTAATTCTTATACTAGCCAATATTGAATTTGGTCCCTAAACTGTTGTGTCCATGTGATGAGGTCCTAAATTCTAATATAATGTCTAATTTCGAGGTATGAGGTGTCACGTGTAGCATATATATATATACACACACCATGATTAATCTAAGCACTTCCAATGGGAAATTAGTTATTTTACAACATTTAATACATACACACATATACATAGATCTTTAAAAATAGCTGTAAATGTTAAACCATTTTTAAAGCTTATATATTTTTATTATATTCATCGTATTAAATAGCTATGAATTAAAAATATTAAATAGTTTAAGTTCAATTTTTTTTTTTTTTGTTGACGTAGGATCCCGTAGCCGCTACTCGTGAGTGCGCAATGGGTAAACCTCGCTCCATGTAAAGTAGCCCACAAATCACACAGGAGAGATAAACTGCACTAGGCAACTCCGGTGCGACGGGTTCGACCGAGGAAGTGTGGGCAGGGGATTCGAACTCGTGACTTTCGGTCTCCGCGTTCACCTGCTACACCAATTCGACCACCCCCGAAGGGGTAGTTTAAGTTCAATTTTGATAGGAAAGAATGTTTGTGAAGCATATTATTTGGCTGAAAATGAAAAAGAGGTCTCCTATCCTTCAATATAGTGTCACAAGTTTATAGAAAATCTAATAGTCAAAATATTCAATTTTAGAGAAGCCGAAAAAGGTGAGTATGCCCGTGCTAGCCTCATTTGAAAGTCCCCAAGATGGTTCAAATTCTATGGGTTCTCAACTGGGCTTGACTAGAAAGATTGGTTGACCGTTGACACATGAAGTGACTACGCAAATAATTATGTGGATAAAATCTATTTAAAATAAAATTAATGAAATCTAGTAGGATGTTATTGACATTATAACAATCGGGAAAGTCTCACTTAAGAAATAGAAAAATAAATAAATAAATAAAATAAATTCAGTTATAATGTAAGTGATCATATTTATAGCATACTATACTTTCGATCTTAATATAAGAAGACTTAGTTGTCATATGTTGAATATAGTAAGACACACACTTAGTCGTCAAAAAAGATTTATAGAACTTGTAATTTTAATAATATTTTCTGTGCATCGCCTACAAGTTTCACCACCCAAGGTGATGAATTTTTTTTATATATAATTAATTATAAATTCAGAAATAAAAGTAATATATCTGTATGTATATATTTATATTTCTAGGACTTCTTTCTTTCTTTGGAATCTAACAGATCTCTTGCATCTTGATTGGTGCCTTATCTTCCCATGTGTACATTGCACCGTCATTTAGTGATGTTTGAAAGGTTATGGTTTTATAAAATTTATATTTTGTGAATAAATATATATTTTATGATCAACTTGGGGCGTGTTTGAGCCACATTAATTTGGAAGAATGTATTTTGAAATAGTAAATTGATGGAGAATGTGTGTTGAAAAAGAAGGAAAAGTTATTGTGTGATGTAAAATATTATTATATTGAAGAATGTATAGTTGAAAATAAGTAAAATAATGAGAATGAAAATGTTAATATGACTCAAACATGAACTTATTCTTTCCATTTTCAAGAATGGATCCATGAATCTTAAAAAAAATGCCACATAAACATATAGTAACTTAACTAAAATCTAATTATACAATTAGTTTTGTTTGAAAAGATACAATGTTTAAAATGGAAAAGGACTCCTCATGCATCATTCGATTGAAACTTGTACAAGTAGAAAGAATAAATATGACAATTTTTACGTGAAAGAAACTACAATAAGTTTTGAGCTCTATTTATTCTCCCCTTTAATTCCTACTATCACATGGGCTGCTTCAATTTGTCTTATTAAAATTTGGTATATATTTAATAAAAATCAATATTTCGATAATTAGAGCATGAACTTTTTTTCTTAGTTTTAATTAATTTTTACGTCGAAAAGTTAATGATTTGCTGTAGTTTTATATTTACCTATATATGTTTCTCGATTATAATATTTTAATGCATAAGCTGTAAAGTGGAAGAAGAAAAACGAAAACAGCAACAAACAGAAATAAATTTTTGTCTCAAAGTCAATCTTTTGTGCCTCAAAGGTATTGTATGTTTATGGGATTTTGTATATGATGAAATCGAAAGGCAGTAGAGAAGTCTTGGAAATATGTTTGACAAATTTGTCCACACAATGTCTCATATGTTCAATTATTTATTGTCATGTATCAAAAAAGAGGAAAGTCTTGGAAATATAATTTTCACAAATTTGTAAAGTCTTGGAAATATAAATTTGACAAAATATGATGAAATTGTAAGGCAATAGAGAAGTCTTGGAAATATGTTTGACAAATTTGTCCACACAAATGTCTCATATGTTCAATTATTTATTTTCATGTATCAAAAAAAGAGGAAAGTCTTGGAAATATAAATTTGACAAATTTGTAAAACAATTTGTCCACGTCAATTTCTCACATGTTCATGTATTTATGGTTAAGTATAAAAAAAGGGATGTCTCGAAATAATTACAGATATTTTACTATTATTTTTAAATTAATAGTTAATTATATATAAAAAAAATCCATTATTTTGGGTGGTGAAACAGTTGGGCAATACATAGCAAATATGATTCAAAGTGCGAGTTATATAAAGATTTTTTTGATCTAAGAGCTCATTTGACATGTATTTTACTTTTACTTTTAATTTATGCAAAATAACTTTTGGAAGAAGTTATTTTAATTCTTATTTGAAAACTAATTTTTAAAAATAAATTTTATTCCATAATTACTTTTAGAGGATGCTATGTTACTCCAATTTCGCCTAAAAGTTCCTCTAACTATCAAAAACACTATCATAAAATTAGCTGAACTAATCAAAAAACAGTTTTTAGAGAATCAATAACTTCGAGAGACTCCCTATTCTATTTTTTCAAGAGAGACAGAGGGAGAGTTTGACTCTAGAGTCAGATCCACTTTCGATTTCACGTTATAATAATTGAATTTAATAAGTTACAAAATCTATTTCTTAAATTATTTGAATCATATTCGAATTGATTAGCTATTGACATAAAAAACTATGTTAAATAATGGATGGGAAAACACAAATAAATATTTATAAAAGATAAAAAATGAAGAGTTAAAATAGAGAGAATGACTATTATCTCTCTAAATTTAAAGATACTCCATACATAAGATATCTTTATAAAACCTATTTGATGGCCATTATTTTGAAAAAATGGGTTTTGAATAATGATTTTTCGATAACTTAAAGATCTAACCTACTTTTAAGATGTCATCATTTTTTATAAAAAAAAACTTTTGTTGGAATTGTTACCAAAAATACGTCACCAGCATCAATTTTGAAAAGGAAAGAAAATTAATTAGGAGAATTCGTCTCGCACAAACTTGGTTAGTGAATTGTGTAGATCAAATAAATTGGTTGTCCTTCTACATTGGAAAATGTTCAAAAGTTGGTGTGGTAATGAAAAAGATTATTTGGCTGAACCCATTCACTATTTAAGCCGATTTGGAACAAAAATAGGTTAAAGTATTAAAAGCATATTTAATGGACTATTTATTTATAAAAAGCATCTTATGAATTATTGTGACCATCTTTAAAATTAGAAGGTCAAGATTTTTATGCACTCTGACAATACTCTCTGTTTTGACCATCCATTTTACTTTCCTTAAGAAATATTTATTAATTTATTTTCGTATTTTATTTTTTAAAAAAAAATTTATATGTCATTGTCCAAGCAATTTCAATGTGGTTTGAATAGTTTAAAAAGTAGTATATTGAAATCCTTGACTAATAAAAAGGTATATTTATTATTTTTCTCTTTTTTTTTTTTTACTATATTTCCTCCAAATTATTATATTATTTTCTTCAATTGAAAATTGAAATATTTTGAATGCAGTTAATTGTAGAGAGTGAATTTGGGTGTCCAAATTTGAAGAGCTATATATGCAGAGTAAAACCCGTCCCCTAAATTAAAATTATAATTTAAAGAGTTCATTGGAGTATATTTAAATTATTCAAACCACATTTATAAAGAATATTTTTACGTGTAATGGAGCATCTTTATAGGAAATCTTAAGTATAAGTTCATGATTAATAAAACATTTAATTCTACACATTTCGTAGCATCCATAACTTTTCAATGACACATTCCATCAATTTTTATCAAATTCTAATAAAACTGACTCTAATATAAACCAAACACAAGCTTAGCCCGGTTGGGCCGTGGTATTTTGAGTTTCTGTGGAAGCATATGTATGCTAACCTTTTATTTTCAATTTATATTGATTATATGTTATGAGAAAAGAGACAAACAAGATGACATCGTAGAGCGAAACTGCCGTGGTATTTGAATTTCAATAATGCTTTTTTAAAAAAAAATTCATATATAAATTCCAATCCTGAAACCAAAGACAAATTATCTAACCATGTGTACTTAAAATTTACATTACAATTTTGTTTTAGGACAAACAAATGTTCAATTTTGGGTATATTTGATAAATGTATTTTGTACACTTATTAGGCCATTAATTAAGTATTTTGTAGTGATTTGGATTAATTATAGCTTAATTATATGTTAAATATGTTCATTAGGTTGAACTCAATGCAAATTGATGAAATTAAAAGAAATTAATGACAAAATTGGCAAAAATTAAAGAAATCAAAAGTTCGAGGACCAAAGTGCAAATATTCAATAGTTGATTCGGACAACAACATGATGATTGAAGATCACATAGTATTATTTAGATGAAATTGGATGCCGAAAGAGTGAAATATAGTTCAATTCTTTTTCATAAATCATTTTCGACCCAAATAAATTTTGCTCCAAACTTTGAGCTTCTTATTGAGACCCATTTTTCGAATAGTAAATATTTGAATTTGGGAAAAGCTAATTCTATAACAATTGTAACATTTTGAGTTATCTTTTCAACGCAATTTGAAACATCTCAATTGAATTTTGGAACAAAAAGTACCAAAAACTGTTCAGAGATTAAGTAAGTGCAAACCGGTGCGTGCGCGAAGAATATGTTGTCGTGACTGCGACTAAGGTGCCCGCGAGGCAGCATTGATCAAATTCAAGGACTCTCGCTACAGTTCTTTCAATTTTGTTTGGAATTCTTATTAAATTCAAATTTGTTCGTGATTTGGACAAGATTGTTGATTTTTATTAATACAAAACAAGGGCAAAACACATGACGAACTCTTTCAAGCCTCTTAATACCTATTAATATCATAAAATTTATTAAGAACTAGGGAGCGATTGCTATACTTTGAAATAGGATATCAATCCCTAACAAGGAATTGAAGGTCAATTATATCTAGAACTTGAAGCATTCAACTTTGTACCTGAAGATCAAAATCTTTTGAATTATTTCATAATCAGGGTGATATTTTTCTTTTTTGTAATTGATATCATGCTATGCTAAATTTAATGCAATCATATAGATACTTTTAAATTTAACGCATTCTATTCATTTGAATTCAGACTAATAATATATTCAATTGAACTTGAAAAAGAGAGATAAATTTACTAATTTTATCGATTGTCAACAACGCGTGAATATGACTAGCTTTCATAGATAATTTAGAATAATTACAGAAATCAAAAACTCTTTTGTGTTTTATATTTCAAATTCCATACAAAATTGGTCTGTGTGTGATGATTCTCTTAACTCACCAATACTATTACCCGTCAACGATCTCGTACGCTTTCGAAATTTAACCGATTACATACGATTATACCATTACAAAGAACTTGCATGTGCGAGTTAACATCTGAATTTTACAACAATTATAGATGAATTTAATAATTCATTTAAATGAAAAGAACTTTTTTTTTTAACAAAATAAGTAGTATCCAATCAGAAACAAGAAAAGATGTGATTGTTTACTTACAAGTACAAAAATAATTTTTGATAACTTTGGCGGGTATGATAAAATTTATGATATTATTTTCTTACCATAATCGAGGAGGGTTTCGATGAGCAAAATTCTATATGCTTTTAATGTTATATATATAGTAGAAATCCTGAAATGGCCTTTGAATTTTTCTATCTTTTTATATTTTTCGAACAAGGATCTTGCGGACAAATATAAATAAAATAAAATCCACATGAATCTCCAACACTATTAATATGAAAAAAATTATTGCAGTTGTTGCATGCCCCATGTTGGTTATTAGATAATGATCATTTTTATGGTTACATTTAATACATAATTTTCATAGTCATTTAAAAAATTCATTCCAACTAGCATCTTTTAGCGACCGAAGCAAACAAATTTGACAATAGATTTGGACCTAATAACTTTTATAACTTTTTGTTTATTATTTTAGCTAATCTCGCTCACTTTACACTCCACACTTATTTTCAAAAGAAAGCAAACTCATCTATTTACATACTTCTCTCAAGTTTTCCTCTCAAACTATTGGAGAAAAACTTAAAAAAAAAAATTTTTGATTGAAAAAAAGTGGATTTTGAAACTTAAAGATAACAACTTTTAGGTTGGGCATGGGAATCGTATGGTATTATCACATTGTATAGTCATAGAATCTCATGTAAAAGGGGAGTAGATGTGCAAAGATCTTGTATGCTAACTTTCTACAGTAATCATTTTCAAGAAACGTTGTAATACATAATTAGCCAATTGCAGTACATACGATAAATTATTCACCACATTTAGTATATTTTGATGCTGATTATAAATATAATTTTAAGTGGCTTAGAAAAGTAGCTTAATTTAATTTGAGTTAATAAGCAATTAAATTGTTATAAAATAAATCTTGCTTTTCTTTTTTTTTTCTGTAATTTTTTTATGTATAAAGGATAAAACTTTAAAAATATAAATATATATTTGTGTTTCTTCATTCAGCTTTTTCAAATGGCATCATTACTAAAACAATGACGGAAAATCAGGGACGAAATTTCTACAATAGAAACTGAAGAAATCAACCATGATTAATCAACAATATATTACTTTTTATTTATTTATCGGAAAACTTAATGACAACCGTCGCCTTTTTTTTTTTTTTTTTTGTCGCAATTGAAAAACTCTAAATAAGAATAAAACCTTAATTTCAATATTCAATTTTCTAAAAGAACGTTAAATATTTATATAAATGTGAAAAGCATTAATTATTATTTTAATTTTTTAAGGATTAAGCAAAAAAACAAAATTACATTTCCCTCCTATAATTAGGTAGAATTTGTATCGTAGTTCATCGGCCCCGTCAATAAGTAAAAAATCAAATTACTAACAATTTAAACGAAAATTACTTGAAGTAAATTAGACATTCACACATATGCCTTCAACTTTTTACTACACAGTAACACTTAATACTTGAACACGTGGACAAGAAAAATTTAGATAACTATGTAGATCCACTAATTTATGCTTTAACATTTGTACATTGATAGTTCACGAGTTCACGTTGAAAATAACTAAGCTAATTTCAATCAAAGTGGAGGAAGGCATCCGCCATCATCTTTCCTAGACTAACTTGGCCAGGAGTGCTAAGTTGGATTGGGTCATCATTCAACAATTGCAGTCCCTTCGCATCAACTGTTATGACATTTGGAAGTTTGATGGCCGACTGAGCTTCTCTTACGATATCAAAATACGTACCCATGCTTGATGCCAACGCCACCTGCACCATGACAATAAAAAAATACCTCGAATCAAATTGTAAAAGAAACTTGTGTGAACAATATGATGTGATATTACCTGATTAATTGGAAGGCTCGATAAAGATAAATAGTACAAACTGCGACGAAGAACTCTTCTATTCTTTTCTTGCACAATTTGGCATCCTCTTCTTTGTCTGTCTCGCTCTCACCTTGATACCATAAAAGGGCCCGAATTTCACCTCTGTCCTCCAATGCCGCCTTATAGCTCTTCGTGAGTTTATCATATAGACCCGAGCATTGGCTCCACTCAGATATAGAGGTTTGGTATCAGCGCAAGGAACCAAACCAATTGCCCCAATATTGGAATCGTTTTCCTTTACGTAATTGGCAAATGACATCCCAAGTCCCACCCCACAATTTGTGACACCCGAGTCCTAAAACTCGAAGGCCTATAGAAACGTAGATAGCTCTAATACCACTTTGTGACACTTGGGTCCTAAAACTCAAAGGCCATAAAAAGATAATAATTGAAAGAAAACTTATTTAAAGTTCATTTCATAACTAAGAAAGTCGACTTATAAAAAAAAAAACAACAACTTTCTCTTGATACTTAAAAATTTCAATTCGAAAGGAAAATTTAAAGAAACTTCAAATTTATTTCCACCACCACGACCAAGTCCAAGCTTCAATCTTCCCAATGCTTAGTTACCTAAAACGAGGAAAAACTAAAGGGTAAGAAAATCTCAATAAGCATATATGTGTTCATAAGTTTCTAATCATATAACTTTTGGAATCGTAGAACTTGTATAAAGGAGACACGAAAACTATATCGAAGTTAAGTATTATGAGTTTTACGTGCATAGCACTACCAAAACTATGGTTCAAAACTTAGAACATAGAGATGGACCCATAAACATATTTTCTAAAAGTACAGCATAACACCATGTATACTTACAGTTGCTTGGGGAAAAATAAAGGTAATCGAAGAAATTGGCTTGTTTGATCTCTAACTCCAAAGTTTTCTTCAATAGTGTAAGTGCTAAAGATTTTTGTAACGTGAACTATGTGTGTGTTAAAGATGGGTTGTGAGAGACAAGGGAAAGAAGTGAGGTGTAAATTACTTGAAAATCATGCACCTATTTATAGTACTAATGATGCATGGGATGAATCTCATAATTTATTCAAATAATAGAATTTGTGATAATGTTGAATACTCAAAGATAATCATAATATACAAAAGAAATTGTGATAATGTTGAATATTTAAAAATAATCATAATATCCAACATAATTTGTGATAGTTTTGAATATTTTAAAATAATCAATATATCCAACAAATATACACACACACACACACACACACACACACACATATATGTATATTTTAAAATATTCATAATATCCAACAAATATATATATATGTATATGTATATATATATATTTATGTATATATATATATATACACACACACATATATATATATGTATGTATGTATATATATTAACATAATTTGTGATAGTTTTGAATATTTTAAAATATTCATAATATCCAACAAATATATATATATATATATTAATCTATGCACTTCCAATGTGAAATTAGTTATTTTTCAACATTTAATATATACACGCACATATGCATAAATTATTATCTGGCACCACATTAATTAGTTTGCCATGTTACCGGTGCCTAGCCTAAGAGATCAATACTGTGTAATTAATAGTACATCCATTATATTGAAATGGTAAATGTTAAACTATTTTTTTAAGCTTATGTATTTTTATTATATCCATCGTATTAAATAGCTATGAATTAAAAATATTAAAGTGTTTAAGTTCAATTTTGATGGGAAAGAATGTTTGTGAAGAAAATTATTTGGCTGAAAAAGAAAAAGAAGTCACATATGTTTCAAATAGTGTAACAGGTTTATAGAAATTCTTAATTAATAGTCAAAATATTCAATTTTAGAGAAGCCGAAAAAGGTGAGCGAGCCTCATTTAAAAGTCCCCAAGATGGTTTAAATTCTATGGGTTCTCAATAGAGCTCGACTAGAAAGATTGGTTGACCGTTGACACATGAAGTGCCTACGCAAATAATTATGTGGATAGAATCTATTTAAAATAAAATTAATGAAATCTAGTAGGATGTTATGGACATTATAACAATTTGGAAAGTCTCACTTAAGAAAATGTAAAAAAATAAATAATTAAAAAATAAATTGAGTTATAATGTAAGTAATCAATATTTATAGAACTTGTAATTTTAATAATATTTTCTATGCATCGCCTGCAAGTTTCACCCCCCAAGGTGATGAATTTTTTTTATATATAAAATTAATTAATGTATATATTTATATTTCTAGGACTTCCTTCTTTCTTTGGAATCTAATAGATCTGTTGCCTCTTGATTGGTGCCTTTTCTTCCCGTGTACATTGCACCGTCATTTAGTGATGTATGAAAGGTTATGGTTTTATAGAATTCATATTTTGTGAATAAATACATCTTTTCACATAAACTTAAGCCTAATTATACAATTAATTTTGTTTGAAAACATACAATGTTTAAAATGGAAAAGGATTCCTAATGCATCATTTGATTGAAACTTGTACAAGTAGAAACAATAAATATGACAATTTTTACATGAAATAAACTACATTAACTTTTGAGCTCTATTTATTCTCCCCTTTAATTCCTACTATCACATGGGCTGCTTCAAATTGTCTTATTAAAATTTGGTATATATTTAATAAAAATCAATATTTCGAGAATTAAAGCATGAACTTTTTTTATTAGTTTTAATTACTTTTTACGTCGAAAGGTTAATGACTTACTGTAGTTTTATACGTTTCTCGATTATAATATGTTAATGCATCAGCTGCAAAGTGGAAAAAGAAAAACGAAAACAACAACAACAAACAGAAATCAAATGTTATCTCCAAGGTATTGTATGTTTATGGGATTTTGTATACGATGAAATCGTAAGGCAGTAGAGAAGTCTTGGAAAATGTTTGACAAATTTCTCCACACAAATGTCTCATATGTTCAATTATTTATTGTCATGTATCAAAAAAGAGGAAAGTCTTGGAAATATAAATTTGACAAATTTCTTAAACTATTTGTCCACGTCAATTTCTCACATGTTCATGTATTTATGGTTAAGTATAAAAAAAAGGAATGTCTTGAAATATTAACAGATATTTTACTTTTATTTTTAAATTAATAGTTAATTATATATATAAAAAAAATCATTACCTTGGGTGGTGAAACAGTTGGGCAATACATAGCAAATATGATTAAAATTGCGAGTTCTATAAAGATTTTTTGATCTAAGGGTTCGTTTGACATGTATTTTGCTTTTACTTTTAATTTATGTAGAATAACTTTTGGAAGATGTTTCTTTAATTCTTGTTTGAAAACTAATTTTTGAAAACATTTCTATTCCATAAGTACTTTTAGAGGAAGCTACGTTACCCCAGTTTCCCCACAAAGCTCCTCTAATAATCAAAAATACTTTCATAAAATTAGCCGAACTAGTCAAAAAAAAAATTGGATCTCAAAACCTTCTTTGACTTTCAAAAATCATGCCAAACAGTTTCTAATTGTGTGTGTTGTGTTCTACAAATCACAGTTAAGTCAACCTTAAATAAAGTTACCTTAAATAAAGTTCGTTAGGATGCTACAATTATAATTCCTTACATTAAAATTGAATTTTTTTTTTTCATTTTCTTAAGTGAGAGTTTTCAAGTTGTTATGATGTAGATAATATCCTACTAGATTTTAGTAATTATGTTTTAAATAGATTTTATCAATGTAATTATCTATGGAACCATTTCATGGTTCAACGGTCAACCAATCATCCCTATCAAGCTCAAGTGAACCCGTTGAATTTGAACCATATAAACCATTAATTAAGATTTTCTAGAAGCTTTGGTTATACTAAATTGAGACGTATGAGACTTTTTTCTTTATTTTTTGGGGTTTCAGCCAAATAATTTGCTTTACAAACATTCATTCCTATCAAAATTGAACTTGAACCTATCATAAATTGAATGCCTTTACTTTATATAATAAGAAAGACTTGACTTATTTTTAAAGTCTTATTATTATTTTGTAACTTTTATTGGGGTTGAAGCCAAGCCTCCTGTTGTAGAGCATATTTCAACTCTTATGACACTGCAAGAGAAAGGGGTGGCTATATAACGAGAGTCGTTTTGATTGCAGACAAAGAAATTCTTGTGGATGGGAGATAGGCACTAACAATTATAATTTAGTCTTCCATAGTTAAAGGGACATAATTATTTTCACCATGCACACACAGAGACAAACGGTTAACATTCGATGTGATATTATTTTATTCAGTAACGAAAGACTTTACTGTATTTTATTGGCCCACTCAATAGTTGTCATTTTTGTTAAGCATTCAAGAGCTATACACACCAATGATGAGCTATTATTTTTGTAAATATTGTTGAAATAGCATGCAAAATATCAGATTTATAGGGTCAATAGCTATATTATCATCCCTCTTTTTGAGACTGTATACAAAAGAATTTCAAGTTGTCAATCAATTTACATAATTGTAACTAACTATTGATAAGTTAAGGTTATCTTTAGATGAAATCTATGATAACATTTCATATAAATTAATTTATATCATTCATGTGAAGAAAATCAACTTTGATTTTAAGAGAATCTATTTATTATTCTTGACTTGATTGTAGTCAATAATTCTAGGCTCACATGGCGAGCAATAGAGTCGAATTCAACCCGATTTCTAAACACGTTGGTTTGCTCAGGTTCACCAAAAATATAGAAAATTACTATCATTATTCTTTCATTCGTTTTATTTCTGGAACAAGTGACAAATCATGGTTATAGCTAAATTTAGTGACAAATCATCTTTGACAAATTTGCACCTCATCGAACCAACATTGGTTTGCACATAGGCCACACGCTTAACAATTCGTAGCAGTGAGATAACATATATAATTGGTGCAATTAATTACTTGGGCTAATCAAATTATGTCCATGTCACGTCTTTTTGTTCCAAATTCATGTAGCCAACAACTTGCCAATTTATTTTCCTCTCTTTTTCGTTTATCTCCTCATCACTTCGAAGAAAAATGCAACAGGTATGCGTAAGAATGATCCAACCCTTTAATATGCAACAAATTTTTTTTTCTTTTCAATAGAATAAATATAGTAGCCAAGCATAAACAGTGAAATCCCGACTATTGTAATCCCGGTCACAGAATGATTATTAGTAACTTTTCAAAGAGAAATGATGGGGATCACGAAATGGAAACATTAATGAGTTCTATGTTTGACTGTGTGGTCAAAGTTAAAATTTGACTTTGATTGAGTGGTAGAACCAATTTTTTAATTTTAAAATAAATGTTTTCCGTAGAGTGGGGTGATCTAATTTTTTGTACAAACCTTGTTCACAAGAAAATGACTTTTTAGACAGCAATTGATTTCCATTTTTGTTTTTCTTTTCATCTTCATTAAACTACGGGTCGTGTTTGTACTATTAATTTCGTTCTAGAATTTAATATATAACCCTTTTTAGGTAGAAAAAATTTTCAACCACGAATATATATCAATTTCAAAATTTAATTTCGGTATTTTTAATGCCGTTAAAAGTTCATTTTGTTGTAGTGGAAATTGGAAGAATTATGTTAACTACAAAACAGTAAATTTTGCAATTAGTTTGAACGAAATAAATTCTATCATCGAACTAAACGACTTTTTTTTTAACCCAACAAGCAGCCATATAAAATCATTTCGCCAAATTTTTGGTTCAAATAAAATTGAAAGACAAAGTTCCGAGTACAAGTACCAAAGTTAAATGATAGTAAGTGTAAAGTTTGATAAAAATTATTGTTAAAGAGCCACTTGATGGGTCTAATGTCAACCAATCTTCCCAGTCTAGCTATTTAATTAAATTCATTGAATTCGATCCATCAAACTAATAATGAGGATTTCGAGAAGCTTTGGTTACATCATATAAAAGATTGAGATGTACGGGATTTTAACTTATTCAATCAAATAATTTTATTGACAAAACCTTCCTTCCTATCAAAATCGAACTTAAACACTTTATCATTTTTAATTCATGCATTTCAACACGTACTGAATACAAATTATATAAACTTAAAAAGACAAAATATACTTTTAAATGTATTTAGTTTTATTAATTAGATATCTATTGTTCGCGATCCAGAATTCTATTTCATCATCAATCTAATCCATTTAACGATTTCTATTTACATCACTATATCCATTGGTTGGCCTAACATAAATTGAATGCCTAAATTTGTTTTCAAAAAAAAACAAAAAAAAACAAAAAAACAAAAAGCTTGACCTATTTTTAAGATATTATCAATTTTTTTTCTTTCTTTCTTTNTTCGCGATCCAGAATTCTATTTCATCATCAATCTAATCCATTTAACGATTTCTATTTACATCACTATATCCATTGGTTGGCCTAACATAAATTGAATGCCTAAATTTGTTTTCAAAAAAAAACAAAAAAAAACAAAAAAACAAAAAGCTTGACCTATTTTTAAGATATTATCAATTTTTTTTCTTTCTTTCTTTCTTTCTTTTTTTTTTTTTTTTTTGATTGTTACTGACGATTATGTTTATGTTGCAACAACCCTTTTTCAATAGATCTGCAATTTAATAATTTATGAGAATTCATTCATTCTTTATATCATTTCATTGTATTATCTTTTCAATGAAATAATATCGCCTTAACACATGTTTGGATCATTGATGAGACATTAGTTCATTTACTTGTACGATGACTCTATTGTTATCACAATGCAAAATTATGTGATCAACAATGTTAGGAACTACTCCAAGTTCATTAATGAACTTCCTGATTTAGACCACAACTTTTGTTGCTTTCTAAAGTAATGAAGTATAAGGCTTCTATTATTGAATCAACGGTTATTTCCGATTTAAAACATTTCCAACACACCACTTAAGA
>CAIGRP010013517.1:0-17262 GCA_903798385.1 Fraxinus cuspidata
TTTTTGAGGTTGTTGAGTTTTATTTTTTGGAACAATCTATTGATTGTGTATATGAGATTTTGTAATATTGCTTTGATCTAAAATTGCTTCTTGAACATGATCTAAAGTAAGAATTTGTCTCTGGTCCTGATCATTGTCAATTGCAATAGAAGAAATATATACATATTCTTCCTCCAAGATAAAATCTTAATCTTATAACCTTATATCCCCTCAAACTCTACGTCATCAAGAAATCAGGTATTTTTTTCGTTTCGAAAATTGACCTATAGTGAGATCTTTTTTTTTTTAAATTGTAATCCCTTAACAATTGCTTTAATTGGAACTTTATTGAGAATTTAAGTTTCAGTCTTAAGTGCTTCTACCTAGAGAGATTTTGATATATTATGGTACGATTCCATATTCTTCTAGGAATTTAACAAAAGGCGTTGGACATTGTTCTCTTGATTAGTCATATCTGTCATAGTATTCACCTCTATAGTAAGATCTGACTTGTTAAATTCTTTTACAGAGTTGTTTTTCAACCCTCTTGTATGCCTTGAACATGTCCAATGTTTGAGATTTCTCATAAATGAGATATATGTAGCCTAATGAGAAAAATTCGTCTATAAACATAATAAATTATTGTTGACCATTCCTAGAAGTCGAATTGAATTATCCACAGATATTTGTATGAATTAGTACTAAAATGTCCGAAGTCCTATTGGCACCTAATCTCCTTATGTTTGTTTGTTTTCCTTTAATGTAATTAATACAAACATTTAAGTCTAGAAAATTAAGGAAATCAAGAATTCCTTCCAACATAAGATTTTACATTTTTTAGAGATGTTACCTAATCGCTTATGCCATAACGAAGCAAAATTTTCATTGGTTAATTCATGTTTAATACTGTGTGAATTGACATGCAATATTTCTTTATAAGAGGCAATCGCATTAATCAAATATATGTCATTGTAACCGGATAAAGAACTGGTACGCACAATATTTGAACTAAGAAAAAGATCAAACTGACTATTTTTAATTGAACAAAAATACCCGAATTTGTCCAATATAGAAATAGAAACAAGATTTCATCTAAACGACAATACCACAAATATCTCTTTCGTATTCAAATCATATCCAATCTTTAATAATAACCTAAAAGTCCCTATAGCCTCAAACTTAACTGATTTGCCATTGCCCCTACATAGATGAATCTTTTAGCATTAATTGGCTTTTGGTTGTTCAAGAAACTTCACACAGACACTTATGTGAGTGGTGGCACCAGAATTTTATCCACTAAGTGTGTCTAAGTATTGAAACTAAATTAACCTCAAAACAAATCAAAGTGAGAAGTATAATTTTCTTTACACATCAATCATGGTATTTAATACAGTCTCTCTTTATGTATCCCAAATTTTCACAAAAGTAATAGCCGGATTTATCATTTTCAGGCTGTTCCTATTTATTTTGAACCAAATCGGATGCAACTTTCTAATTCTTTATAACTTGTCGTTAGAGATACTTGTCAAGTGAGTAATATCAGTCTTATATGTTTTCCCTTAATATAATTAATACAAACATTTAAGTCTAGAAAATTAAGGAAATCAAGAATTCCTTCCAACATAAGATTTTACATTTTTTAGAGATGTTACCTAATTGCTTATGCCATAACGAAGAAAAATTTTCATTGGTTAATTCATGTTTAATACTGTGTGAATTGACATGCAATATTTCTTTATAAGAGGCAATCGCATTAATCAAATATATGTCATTGTAACCAGATAAAGAACTGGTACGCACAATATTTGAACTAAGAAAAAGATCAAACTGACTATTTTTAATTGAACAAAAATACCCGAATTTGTCCAATATAGAAATAGAAACAAGTTTTCGTCTAAACGACAATACCACAAATATCTCTTTCGTATTCAAATCATAACCAATCTTTAATAATAATCTAAAAGTCCCTATAGCCTCAAACTGAACTGATTTGCCATTGCCCCTACATAGATGAATCTTTTAGCATTAATTGGCTTTTGGTTGTTCAAGAAACTTCGCACAGACACTTATGTGAGTGGTGGCACCAGAATTTTATCCACTAAGTGTGTCTAGGTATTGAAACTAAATTAACCTCAAAACAAATCAAAGTGAGAAGTGTAATTTTCTTTACACGTCAAGCATGGTATTTAATACAGTCTCTCTTTATGTATCCCAAATTTTCACAAAAGTAATAGCCGGATTTATCATTTTCAGGCTTTTCCTATTTATTTTGAACCAAACCGGACGCAACTTTCTAATTCTTTATAACTCGTCCTTAGAGGTACTTCTCAAGTGAGTAATTTCAGTTTATCTTGCTTTAGCCTTTCTTTTTCTTACACACAATATAGAATGAGCTCATTAAAAATCCACTTTCCCTTTTAATAGTTGTAATTGACCTTAAATTACCAAATTGTGCAAGAATAGAAATCAAAACTAAATGTACGAGCAAGTCATCAGACAACTCAACCTTTAATACTTTTACTTTTGAAGCAAGATGAGATATCTCCATGATGTACTACCTTATTTTTTCATTACCCTTATACTTTAGTGAAACTAAATTCGCTAAAAGCATGCTAGTTCCGGCCTTAATACCTTTTGCAAAGCATTTTTTTTTTCAATTTCATCAAGAAACTCTTTGGCAATAGTTACAGTATCGGACACAACGTCCTTGAATGCTGCTGGAATTTCGCGTTTCATAATCATAAGACTTATGCGGTTTGAATGATCCAACTTATTCGAGTCTCATTTTTATTAGCGAAACTTTTATCTATAAGAGTAGTGGGTTGTTTGTTCCTAACTTTAACGTCTAAATTCATGTCTCCAAGAACGATATAAACGTTCTCTTTCCAGCCTTTAAACTTTGGTTCTAGTACATGAATTGAATTGATGTTGGCAGATATTGCAGAAGTCAATGGATTAACTGAATAAAGAACCTAAATCTAATTAACATGTTCACATATGAATTCATATTGGAAAATCAATAATTTCAAATAATGGTGAACCCCATCACAAGAGATCGAACACAATATTGATATTTAGTTTTTGGACAGAAATATCAACTTGTAAATAGCATTCTTAGTGTAGTAATCAAATATTGATAATAAATTCGATCAAACATCAAGTCTATCTTTGGACCGACTCAATGTTCACATAATGTAAAATTTTACAATTGTCACATATTTATCACCACACGTGTGCAAAAAATTAGGCCAAATATTGACTTTTCTTTGGGCCGGTCAATACCCGCATGAATTATGTACACACAAACTTCCAGATATTCCAAATAAATAAATTTAGACAAGATATGTTACTTTGGTAACTTGTTTCAATTAATCTATTTTAGAAAATTAGTAATTCGAAAGAAATATTAAATACTAAATTTGAAATTGAATGCTCATTAATCCTTATCTTTTATTTTTATTTCTTTTGTTAAAAAAAAAAGAAATTGAATAGTAAATCAACGATTCAAAAATAAGATTAGAGAAAAATAAATTTTCGAAAAATAAGCTTAATTCGAATGATTTTTCAAAGAAAAAGGAGGTTTAAGCATCTACACAAAAGTAGTTGATTTGACAACGCATCACTTTCATTGACTAAAACCTGTGTTACCGTCAGTCATCTTAGCTAATCAAAGTGCATTTGTGCTTATTATTCAAACAACCGATAATTTGGTTGCAACATTTAAATTGCTCAATTAAAGTAAAATTGCAACTTCAGTTTGTTTGACATTTTTCTCGAAAAATTCCTAAAAATTCTGAAGTTTTTGAAATTTAGGGCTAAATTTCACGTCCCAAAATTTAGAAATTCAAAGTATGAATTTCAACCCTTAAAATTATTTCTTGAATTTCAATGGTTTAATATGAAGTTGACTCTGATACCATTTGTTGAAATTTTATAAAACTTTAAACTTTATAAAACTAGAAAATCTAATTGCTTAATTGCCAAAATCCTCTGTCAAACCATCAAGAAAATTAATAATGCGGAACATACCTTAATTATTTGGGAATGATTATTTAATACCAGATTTTGATTCCGAATCTTGAATCTTGATTGTTGACTCTTTTGGTTCTTAAGTTATTGATCTTGATTTTTTTTCTTCTTGCTCCATAATCTTTTCTTGATTCTAATCTGGATTTTTGATTGTGAGTTTCTTGATGTTCCTCTACAATATGCTTTCTCTATTAATTCTTGTGTTGATGGGATGACACAAAGAATGAGAAGTTACATATGAATTGGAGATCATGACCCTATTTATAATTTCCATATGTATTTGACCCATCGTAAAATATAACCCTATTGGATCCGGTCTCTACACATACAATCCAACTCAATTTTATTTAGATGTCATAAGCCCAATAATTTAATTATTTATAAGATCACTTTAATTGGACTCAATTTTAAGATAATTTTATATACAATTAATTATATATGTAGGCTCACATAACAAATTAATAAACACAACATTCACCACTCGTTACTAATCATTAAGTGACAATCATAATTTTCAGATTTTTTTTTCATACTTATTTTCAACTGCAAATTCGTACAATAAAATATTGTGCACGTAAGCTCAATATTTTTTTCTTCTAATTTTTAATCATATTTTCCTAAAAATTACTATTCAAAACTCTAGTTTTGAAAATTATGGTTGTCAAACAAGGGCTAATGCGTTTAAGTTATATACAGTTAAAATAAAATGCAAGTCTAGTACTCTCATGTTGTCCAACAAAGTTATATTTGTTTTCATTTTCATACATATTAAGAAAAAGCAATTAATATAATTGAAAACATAATTTTTTCTTATATTTCTTCAATATATCCCTATATTAAATATGAATTTAAACATGAATCGTTCATATTTGTTAATAAAAAGGCACATTAAATAGGGATATTTTAGAAAATTGAAAAATAAATATACTCTTAATAAGAAAAGTGACACATAATTTGGGATAGGAGGAAAAAGAGAGCATGCCTATCTTTATGGACGGATGGAGTATCATTTTGCAATCTACTTTTATTCATATATTAAAATACATCCTACTAAATTAAGATTGGCGACACGAATTTGGATTTAAGTCCATCTTGTCAAGAAATTCTCTATTATCAGCTATCGAGTTATTAATTGCATATAATAGAGGTGTAGAAATGAAAAGAATAGAGATGTTTGATCGTATTTTCTCCTTTTATGAAAAATAATTTTACTTTTCTTATCCAAGTTTTTTTTTGTGGGAAATGTACCGTTAAAAATTTCATTTTTATGTATTTTTATATTTTTAAAGCAATTTGATTGGTTCGGACAACCATAGATTTCAAAAAGGTATCTAAAGTTAAGAAATGTTTATACTTCTAATTTAGGCCCACATCGATTAAAATCTAAATTTTAATTTAAGTCAAAGTTAAAAATTTGTTTCGGTCACATATTTTATAAATTTGACTACTTTTTAACCACACATTTTATCAACTTCTATCAAAATCGATTAAAAATCTTATTTTAATTTCCACCAAATATGGAAATGTTTCTTCGTACTTTTCAGCTCTAGGTTTTAACCTCAAATCCTCAACTCAAAATCTAACCTGAAAAGAGGAAAGAAACAAGAATCCAATCAATCCATCAAGCTGAAGGTATGAAATATGCGATGGCACAGTGCCAAATTCCAATTTGAGTATTTTCTTGCTTCTTTTAGTTGGTCTATGTTGATCTCATAATCCGTCGATCATGTAGCTAACAAAACTTTGAGTGCATCCACGTTCACCTAGAACAAAACTTCGACCGTCTCTACGTTCACCTAAGTTTTGCTTGCACATTAAACATGTCGTTAGGATGCAAAAGTTACCGATTAAGAAAAAAGTCTGACGATCATTTGCACTCCGACGAGTAACTCAGCTCTCGTAACTATTGGGATGTGTGCCCATATAGTATAGTTTTGTTGATGTAAGAATAACAATATTTTTACATTAAATAAAATTGTTTTTATTTCATTTATTGTATTTATTTAATTATTGAGTATGAGAATTAAAGTGCATATGATCACTTATGATAATATAAGTTGGGTACTTGCATTGAGAGGTATTATGTGACGCAACTTATATTTTGATCATAAATAATTTGTTCACTACCTATGTATAAGGTCGACACCTTGTACCAGAATGTTGTAGTATTGTTTGATTCACTATTCGAGTTTGTGATTTGTCCTTATCACATAAATAGTTAAATGTGACACTATCACACTTGAAGTGTATTGAATGAACCACATGTCGAGTTTAATTATATAGCATGATCGTGCGGAGAATTAAATTTCATTTGACCCTATGAATTTAATCTAAATCCCTTGACAGGGTGTGTGTGTGTGTGTGTGTGTGTGTATCTTTTCGTAATTTTAATGACTCTTTGATTTACCAATGGGTGAGATCAATTTGATTGATCAAATATCTCGATGAGTTAGGAACCTGAAAATGAGCGAAGTAGAGAAAATGTATTCGTGTTGGGAACCATCGCCCTAAAAGGGAGTAGAGTGACTACTTAAGTATTTCTATTAAAGTGTTTAAAATTTGAGCTCAGTATTTAGAGACGACTAAATTTTGACATCTGTGATTCGTTCACATAACCGTTGAAGAAAATGACACTTAAGTTAGTGAGAATAATTAGAGGGGCAAAACAATCTTTTATCCTCGTACCTAATTACCGAATCTCAGAGGAGGATGAAATACATATACGGCATATTATAGAAAAGTATTAAAGATTTTGTGATCTTATATATTCTGAAATTTTAATCTTTTGCCATTAGTGGAAAAATCAAAAACTAATAATTAGATGGGGTAGTCTAGGGTCGACTAGATATGATCTAATTATTGGAGTTTGAAAAATATATGTTCGATTAGGTTCTTGTGGTAGCTCTATAAAGTAATTGAACTTAATTATGGTAATTATAATAGTTTTGGACTTAATTGTAATTACAATAAAGTTTTGTACTTACTTGTAATTGCTATAAAAATTGTAAACTTAATTATAATTGTAATTGAAGTTCTACGACTACACATGTAATTAAATGTAAACTAATTGGATTTGGAGTTTAATTAAAACTCCTATTTGATATGGGAATTATTATTCTAAATTGATTGGAACATCTTTTATCTCTATAAAAAGAGATTAGATAGACATAAAAATCTTACAAGAATCATAATATATAATTTCATAGTGTTCAAATTTGGTGAGTGAGAAAAATAATATTTTCTTATTGTTCAATCCAAAAATTAGTTTTATTTAATTAAAAGAAGATGCCCACCCACCAGGGTAGTCTTGACTTTGGAGAATACCATAGAAGACTTGGAGGTTTGAAGTATCAAGTTCTTGCAATTAAAAGATTGAAAGCTCGTGATTCAAAAAGCTGAAAGTTCGTGATTCAGATCCAATTTTAGAATTGATCATCGAATTTAGGTAAAAATTTGAATTCCTAATTCTTGTTATAACATACACGTGAACATCTAAACAATTTTGTTTATTCAATTAAAGAATTTTTTAAATTTCTAGATAATTCCGCTTCTGCAATCCAACAGTAACAAAATATACGGAGTGCAAGAGAAAAATAGGAGGGGGGATTTGGCTAGCAAGAGTAGAAGCTTACCTTAAGTTTGAATGAGCTTGGATATATATAAAGGGATGTATGAGTCGTGGGGTTAATGGTCCGAGTCCAAGACCAAGATGAGATCACTTGGTTCGATTGACCCGATATCATTAATACAATTTATGGATGCCGAGTCATCTAACACGTGGCCACTTCCCCCACGTGCATGCCACGTAATTTTTCACGATAACAATCTACCCACATTTCTATATGATTACATTTAAATGTGTTGTGTATGGATTTCTGTACATATAAGAGACGTATAAAATGTTTAGTACTCAAACCGCTCAAGTATATTTATCTAATACTAGATGGTGTACACGGTTACTGCTCTTATAAAAGAGGATTACCTAGCCAAGTGTGTGTTGGAAAACTTGGATGATTTGTGTGTAGATATTTATCAATTAACATAATCAATTAGATAACATAAAAATATAAGAAGAGAAGAATCAGATTTGTGTACACGATTACTGCTCTTATAAAAGAGGATTACCTAGCCAAGTGTGTGTTGGAAAACTTGGATGATTTGTGTGTAGATATTTATCAATTAACATAATCAATTAGATAACATAAAAATATAAGAAGAGAAGAATCAGATTTGTGTACACGATTACTGCTCTTATAAAAGAGGATTACCTAGCCACGTGTGTGTTGGAAAACTTGGATGATTTGTGTGTAGATATTTATCAATTAACATAATCAATTAGATAACATAAAAATATAAGAAGAGAGGAATCAGAAAACCAAGTTTTAGAAAGTCACATCAAGGACGTTGTCCTAAAACTGTATTGCCTACTTTTTGTGCGGGGTTCTTTCGACACTACAATACTCCAATATAAAAACTATATGGTTCATAGTTAGTTCTCCTTATATGGGCATGATCACATGGAGATAAAGAATGAATCTTTATCGAGTTGTCAAAATATAAAAAAATAGTATAAAATGCATATGTAATATAATTTCAAGTTGTGTTTTCCATGTTACATCAAACAATGAAATCACCATCCCTTTTATAGGGACAAATTTTAACTCCCACATTCATGTAAAATTAAGCCATTTAATTAAGGTTTTAAACTTGTATTAAACCTGAAAATCAAAACAAAAACTGAAAACTAAAAATGTATTAATTTTTGAAATTTAAAACCTTTTTTAATATTTATGTTATAACAATCCCTCACAAATTTTAAACTTTCAAAATTGATAAATATATAATGTATATAGTGGCAACATTATATTGTGCAATATGAGTAGATGTCTTTTGGATTTGAACTTCACTTAGTGAAAACAATTTTCATTTGAGGAAGCCATAATGGACTAAGTCTTGAATTAGATCCCTTTGGCCAAACTTTAATTGCTCCACACAGAGTATCGATTTAAATTTAGTTCATTGCAAGTAGCGCTTTTAATGGTCATGTGCTCTAATCATGATTCTAGTAAGAGTCTATAGGAAATAGCTCAATCCCATAACCAGAGCCTTATGACGACTCTTACATAGGTGAATCCTCCAATGGTGCGTGTGACCCGCACTTTGCGAGAATTCTCGCATCGACACTTATTCAGGGTTAAAACCTTCCTAACATCTCATTATCATTAACACTATCAACACATGGATGAGTACAAATAATATAGTGTTATTACAAGTCACGCAATGCATATTGTTTATACCACATTGAATCTTCTTCATGAAATCTTCAATCACATGGTTGTGTTACTCCCGAAGGTGACTCTCTTATGAGGTTAAACCATCACACTCAATGATTTATTTATGTCCCTCACGGACTACAACTTTTTCATGTCCATCTTAGACGTATAATTTGGTACTGTCATATTTTAATCTCTTATTCTCCGATTGCACATCAGTACATTTGCAAAGCTATTTTTATTATCACGTTTGAGAAAATTCAACTCTTGTATTCCACCTGCAATCTTCAGATTTAATCTGAACACTTTATTCAAAATGTCAATTTTACAACTAAGAATAATAAAATATAAGGTGTTATCTATCTATAATTTTAAATTCCAAAGATGTACAGCTTGAATTGAGTAAATATATAGTCTTACAATTTATCTCTTTCGATAGGATCCAATATTCTGAAGAAATGGTTGACACACTTTCATGATTTTCATCCACCCTCATATCCGCAAATTCTTATTAAACACATTCGTAAAATATTATTTTCTTACGGAAGTAGGAGAATGTCTAATCATAATAAGATTAAAACCCACAAATTAAATTCACATTCTTCCTCATAAGATTTAAGGCACTTACATTATGTCTTGAAGGAAAAGAAACATGCCATTCAGGGAATTTTGCGAACCAACTTTAAAGACTCAATTGACAATTAGACAAATGTAAATTGTTTTTTGTCATCTTTTATTTTTCCATCTAAGCAAACATGCCTTTTCTGTTCTAAGAACAGACAAACTAAATTACCATGCTCACAAGACAAATTCCCCATGAAGAAAGAGTGAAGCAGAGTATCAAAATAAGATAATCCTACGGTGTTCGTTTTGGCCTGGGATTTCTTGATTGTTTAAATTTATAAGATCAATGGTGGCATATCAAAATGTCCTATTTTGTTCTGAACTCAAACCATTGATAGTGGTGACTTACAGGACGACCACTGATTTGATTTAGGATATTATCTCTGCATCCATTGAGGTTATTGCCATGTAAAGGACCTAGTAATTGTTGATTCAGAAAAGATTAAGAAATAGGAAGAAAAGCAAGAACACAACCTATTTAATAAAGGCAACACAACCAACAAGATTTGTCTACATACAAATCAAAAAACACGACTTTAAATTGTTGAAAAAAAGATATTACTTGTATGTAGATATTTATCAATTAACATAATCAATTAGATAACATAAAAATATAAAAAGAGAAGAGTTAGAAAAGCAAGCCTAGGGAATCACGTCGAGTATACTGTCCTGAAGTCGTGTTGCCTTCCCTTCGTGCGGATTCTTTTGGAACTACACCGCTTCAAATAAAACTCATATGGCTCATAGCCAGTTCTCCTTCTATGGGCACGACCATAGGGAAATAAAGAACGAGTCTTTATCGAGTTGGCAAATATAAGAAAATAGTATAAAGTGTATATGTAATATATTTCAAAACTATGTTTCCGTGTTACATCAAGCAATGAAATCACAATCCCTTTAAAGCCACGTAAAATTAAGCCACATAAAATTAAGCCATTTAATTAAGGTTTTAAATTTTTATTAAACCTGGAAATTAAAAATATATTAATTTTTGAAATTTAAGACTTTTTCATATTTATGTTACAACAGTGTGATCATCAATTTCCCGTGTTGCATCGTATTGTTGGAAAACTCACGAGAGGTGGATTCCAAAACATCATCAAAGCAACGAAGAATTAAGCACAAAAAATGTAGAAGATGAAGATCAAATAAAATCATTAAAAATGAAAGAATAAACCCGAAATTAGAGACTTAAAAATGTAGAAAACGTTGTCCTAATGCAACATTTGCCCCCACTCGTTCTTGAAATTGCTTACGAAATACACAGACAAATAATTTTGAGGATTAATCAAGCCATGAAGGTTAATTATCGAGCAATAATCAAAAACATCTAAGAACTAAAATACTTTAAAGAATTCTTAATGTTTTGATGATTTAGAATTTGGTAATTGATTAGTGATATTTTGTTATTTTTCTATAATTCATATATATTATCAAAACATCCAAGCACGAATGGATACAAAAGTTGGTGAAAAGACATTTTTTGATAAAAAAAAATGAACCAAAATTAAGCCTAACGGCTAGTTTGGAGGCCTCCAAAAAATTTGGGAGGCTCTAAAGTTGAAGCATATCAATTTTTTGGCTTGTCTACTAGCAACCTTCCACTAATTATGGACGACCACGAGTGGAGCACTTTGCGGCTTGCTTATTTTTCACTCCAATTCATTCTTTCCTTTTCGTTCATTCTAACAAAACTTTCCCACTATAAAAAGTATCCAAAATATCTTTATTCTCGTTGTTATAATTTGAAACAAATAAGAATAATCCTCCATTTGTTCAAATAAGAACGGTTTCGATTCAGAAGTAAGCAATACTTGTGTGCAAAGTGAAGGTATCTTTCAATTTGAACTTTTATCTTAGTGTAAGTTTCATGAAGTGTTCTCAAAATACCAGGTAATTACATGAAAGTTTTGAACCACTTATTTCTTTTGACAATATCGGTAACACTAAACGCATAAATATCTATCCTTTTGCTCTATACAACTCACTTAGTGCTTCTATTGTCTTGCTCTTAACATTTTCATAACTTTTATGAGAGAAACTGCAACTTTCAATTTAGGCGGCACCACCTCTAAATTCATTTAGGTGAAATTTTTCTAGTATTTTTGTTACGTTTAGAGATATTTGTATCTAGTACTGAACTTCATTAAGAGTTTTATCAACTCAACCCTCCAAAGTCTTTGAAATTGCTTACGGGATACACCGACAAATAATTTGGAGGATTATTTTGAAGATTAATCATCAACCAATAATCAAGAACCTCTAAGAACTAAGAATACTTGGAAGAATTTCTGAATGTTTTGATTATGTGGAGTTTGGTAATTGATTAGTGATATTTTGTTAATTTTTTTACTATAAAAAAATCCATATATATAGATCAAAACATCCCAAGCTCGAATGGATACAAAGATTGATGAAAATACACCATTTTTCTTTTATAAAAAAACTGAACCACAAATAAGCCTAACGACTAGTTTGGAGGCATCCAAAAAAAGGATCCTTAGTTGAAGCAGATCAAATTCCTTTTTCGGCTTATCTACTAGCAACCTCCCACAAATACTAAGGGACCCTAGTGGAGCGCTACAAAAGGTAACTTTGCCTCTTGCTTATTTTCCACTCCCATTCTCTCTTCTTTTTCGTACATTGTACTATGACTTTCCCACTTTAGAAAGTATACATAATATCCTTATTCTCATTGTTATAATTTGAACATATAAAAACACTCCTCTACTTGTTCAAATAAGAACAAGTTCTGATTGAGAAATAGGATTAATTATTTGATTGGTGACTGAACTTTGCGTAATATTTTCAGGGGTTACTGAAATTCAAAAGTTTTCCCAATCACGTCCATCACTCACTCAACGGACAGTTAAAACATTGACGAATTTGTTGATGTGGTTGACAGAATTTCGTATGTGACAAACTATTTTTCCCTTGCCGTCCACATCATTAGCAATTTAAAAACTAATTGATGGATGTGATAACGAATAACAAAGTTCAGTGATTATAGGGATATTTTTAAAAGGTTTAGTGACCCGGTGAAAACTTTTGCGCAACGTTCAGTGATGATTCACATAATTAACCCCTAGTTTTATCAATCTTTATATTGTTTAGTCTTTTTCTTTATTATTCTGTACTCCTACCCCATAATTTTATTATCTCTAGCATTGTCAAACTGCATTGATCACTTAATAGTATTCAACTTTGAAATCGATACACATCTTCAGCAAGGAATCTAATAAATTTCTAATTATTATTCAAATGTGTCCTGATGGAAAGACGATCGAAGTTAAAGCAACTCATAAAACTGTCACACGCCACTACAGAGTTCACTAAAAAGGAAGTGAAACCAACACATATAGTATTGCTTTAATATATGCTTGGACTCGAAGGCTTGCACACTAGTAAATGAATTTGGTTTTGAGTCTAACAATTTGCTATAATGAAATGCATTTTTAAAAAAATATCCTTTTGCACTACAAAGATTAATGGTTTCCTTCAACCATGAATAAGAAAAAAATTATTAACAAGCAAGTAAAATGTTTAGAGCAAAATTGGACGATAATGCGAGGCTCTTGAATTTCATTGAGAAACTAGAAGCAGCTTGTATTGGTGTAGTGGAGTCTAAAAAGATAACCATGGAGCTGCTTTTATAATCCATGGATCCAAATGAGTGACCATTGCATCTTTTTCTTAGCCTATAGTCCTAAAGTCGTTCTACGTTTTTTTTCTGAACAAGTGAAAGAAAATATCTCATTTTGCTCATCATTATCCGCTATTTAATAATGTTACGGCTTGGCAGAGATAAGTATTTGAACATCGAAGAGTTCATCTATCTGTGGCAGATGAGCTCAAAGGGAAACTTTCTTGATAAAAAATAGTGTACGTAAATGTTTGCATCAAATTTGACAATTTTATGTAAATCATAAAAAAAGGGGGTTAATTACCTGATCATCAATCAACTTTGCGTAAAGTTTCCATCGGGTCATTGAACTTTTAAAAATTACCTCATTAATAATTGAATTTTCTAATTCCTTATCCAATAAATCTCTCAATTTTTAAATGGCTAATAACTCGGACACCGAGTCCAAAATAGATTGCCACTTACTATATTATGTTACCCACGTTAACAAATTCGTCAATTTTTTAATCTTCTTTTGAGTGAGTGATGGATATGATTGTCAATTTAGATTGTCGGCTTATATGGCTTGTAGCTCAAGCTGAGCCTTACTTTGAGGCATCGGCTTGAGCCTGAACTAGCCAGTGTGGCTCATTGAGCCAGATGGGCCAGCCCGTGATGAGCCAGCCCAAACACGAGCCTAAATGGACCATGTTATTTGAGAAAAAATGGCAACTACAACTGCCTGTTAAAAAAAGTGAGGCAGCTAAACACAGACAAGTTACATTAATACAAAAATAGGAGGTTAATCTTGAATTTAAAATTCAAATTTTGTAGAAACATACATTTTTTTGCTATAAATACGAAGTGAATTTTCACATATTTTAAATTATTTAAAAAAATTTAGATTGTCAAGAATTTAAAAAAAAAAAGCGCCGACTTAGCTTGGCTAGGCCCGAGCCAATAGCCCGAACCAAGCTTCAATTTTTTGGCCAAGCCCAAGCCTCGAGTTTTAGCTCGCGAGCTTGCTCGGCTTCGCTCGTTGACATCCCTAGTGATGAATGAGATTACATTTTGTAAAGTTTAATGATTAATTGAAAAAAAAATTTAAGTTCAGTGACCTCCTAAAAACTTTACGTAAAGTTTAGTGACCAATCAAGTAATTAACCTTGAGAAATAAGAACTACTTGGACATAAAGTGAAGACATCATTTGATTTGAACTTTTTCCTTAGCATAACCTTCAAAAAGTGATCTTGAAATCTCTGGTAACATGAAAGCAAAGAGAATTTCTTGTTTTTATTCTCTAATCTCAATAGTTTTAAGAATCTTTGATAAGACTAAGAAAAAATTTAAAGTTCTCTATATTTCTTCACTACTCTTACATGCTTGATGGAGTTAAACTGTCTCGAGGAAATTTTGGTTCTTTTGTCCTCTAATTGTCAACAAACTCAGGAAAAAAATGAGGAATAATGAACCACTTATTCATTTTGACAACACTAGTGATACTGAACATATAAATATCTATACTCTTTTTGTTCAATACAACCCACTTAATGCATTTATAGTCTTGTACTTATCCTTTTCAAACCTTTATGAGAGAAATCACAACTTTCAATTGAGGGGGCTTCACCTCGAAATTCATATAGGTTAAATTCTTTCATTATTTTTGTTACATTTAGAGATATTTATATCTTGTATTGAACCTCATTAATATTTTAACAAACTCAACCCTCCAAATTATAACAACCCTGCACTTTATTGAGGGCCGGCCCTACATAGAGGCAGATGAGGCCCGTGTTTCAGGCACAAAAGTGGAGGGGGCCTCATTTTTTGGCCCTTTTTTTATATTAAATAACCTAACCTCACCTCCTCGACACTGTTTCACGATTCAATTCCTGTCTGAGCCATCTCCAGTCCTCCCCTTTCAACAATTCATTTCTCCTCCAACCATTCTGCCGCGCCTACACCGGTATTTTCAATTTCCAGTCTCCACTCTTCTTCTCTTGCTTTCCAAATTCACAACACCGAAAGTGTCAGGGTTTTGGCTTTTATCTATTATGTGGCACCTGGAATTACCACAAGACATGAAGTTTGGATTAGTGGTGAGTTATTTCAAGTTTACAATTTCTAGTCCTTTATTTGTTTAATCAAAGAAACAACTTCAGTTGGATGATTTGCATACCTCTAGCAACAAATGGGGAAAAAATTATTTGTTGATGTTGTAAAAAACATACATGTGTTGCTTGCTTGAAACTGCATTTTGAATACGACTTTGATATTCTTGCTTCTCCATTTTGCAGAATTGAACATCTTGTGTAAAAGTTAAAACTTGTACATAAAAAAGTTCTATTTCCTCAGGTCTTCTAAGTCAATGGTCTATTTAGGTGCTTTCTGCCGTGATAATTATAAGAAACAGCTGCCCTTGTGTTGCTGTGTTATCAATTAAAAGGTATCAGATGCTGAGCATGTTATGGTAGTTGGAGTAAACTCAGTAAAGGGTAAAATAGAACTATTGCACAAGTCCTTGAATGCATAAGTTAGAGAATGTCATTGTAAATGTATACTTAGAAATATGAAGAGCTTAATGGCTTTCATAATAGAGTTATTACACCAGTTTACAGATATAAAGGGGACCTTGAATTGCCTATATTTGTATTTCCAGGTAGTGGTAGTAGGCTAGTAGTGCTCATGGAGGATAGCAGCGTTGTTGAGATTGTCATGACTTGAAAACTGAATCCCAGCTTTCATATTATCTTCTCATGTTCCCCCCATTGGTGACATGCCCAAAGCAGTTGGTCTTGACTAACTAATAAGTGCGCTTTGGCTTAAGTTCTTTGCTTGGTCTTGTTTACACTCTTTGCTGCCAACAATCATTTTGCATTGTGAAAAAAGGAACAAATGGTGACCTTTGGATACTTAAAAAATAATAGGTCATATGTTCTGTAGAATCCAACACACTGTCCTCCTTTGTCTCATTTGTTTTTTTTCACTTAAAAATGACACAAATTTCAAAGAGAGTTCTGAGTAAAACCATCAGCACTGAGGTATCAAAGTTTCTTGGGTTGTTTGCCATTTGAAACTGCCTGCAGGGCTGGTGTAAGTGCCATCTTAAAGAAATGTTCCATGCATGCATTCATCCACAAGTTTTTTGACTTTCCCCACACAAGTTGTAAAATATCATGTTGAAATTCTTCTATATTGTTGTAAAATAATGCTGTTGTTTTGTCTTCATTTAATCAGGCACTGTAATGAGCATGGCTTGCCCTAACTTGATTGATGAATGATGAGTCCGACTCCAAACCAATTCTGATTTTTGAGCGGGTAATTTTCTTTATAACTTATTTTTTTTGTTTTTGTTTTTGTGTTTTTCCTTTTCATACAGTGATTTGAAGTTTGATAGATATTTATAATTAGCTTGAATTCTTGGGGATTCTTGCTGAAAAAGGACAATATATTTAGTTTGAAGAAATCTCCAATATTTTAAAGAAATTTTGGTGTTGTGGTTATGGCCATTTATAACATGTTGCTATTGAGTAGAAATGTTTATTTCCTTTTGAGACCTTTTGAGCTAAGATTACTTGCTCAGTGCTCAGAAATCAGATACGTGTTTATAGCTTGTATGTTTTGGCCATTTATAACCTGTTTTGAGACCTTTTAAGCTAAGACTGCAAGAGAAGATACAGGTTTTGAAATTTTAGATATATGGTTACCTATTGACTTTGTTTATACTGATTAGT